>VYZU01037783.1:0-13857 GCA_013401355.1 Ceyx cyanopectus
CAATGCAGTATTTTTCTTAGGTCTCTGTATTTTATAATGATTAACCTTGAGTGAAATGTTACAGGAAGGACTGAGAGCTTTTATTCATGAGTCACAAACATAAAACCTGACCCAAAAGCTCTTTGAAAAAACTCTCTGAGAAGAGAACTTTGTCATTGTGGAGCTCGTAGGACTTAGGTCAAAATGTGCATGCGGGGATCAGGTTAGGTTTAGCAGAACAACATTTATCTCTTGAAAGGACAGACTTAATTAGCAATATCCATAGAAATAACTAAAACTTCTATATTACAATGTGCTGAAGAGATAACGCAATTACTCTTAGGGCTTTTTTTGGTCACATTAAGTTTCAGATTGCTCACAGAGAAGTCTTGAAAGAAATTAAAATATAGTATGAGAAAAATAAGACCATAGCTATCCTCATAGCAGTTACCCATCCCATCATTTACTGTGTAAACCTACAGCCTTCTGAGTGTGAAGTCACTGGGATTTTCACACAAATGACCAATACAATCCCATGGGAAAGGATATACTACATATACCATACTTTCACTGCTGGATCTGGTTATGAAGATGGGAATCACAGGGTTCCCAGGTTAGCGCAAAACCATAGAGAATCATAGAATGGTGAGGTCTGGAAGGAGATCATCTAGTCCAAAGCAAGTTCACCTAGAGCAGGTTTAGAGGAATGTATCCAGGCAGGTTTTGAAAGTCTCTAGAGAATGACATTTCTGCACCAGTGCCCATAAAATTCAAAAGAACATGTGCCCATAATTAAGATGTTTTCAAAAAATATGTGCAAGTGTTTACTGCAGCAATCAATCTCAGTATGTGTTTCTCAGAAAGGAATTTTTCTATCCAGCCAGCAAGTTGGGGTTCTGAATGAGCATTTCTGAAATCTTCATCTTGGGCAAAATTGTGCTTTGGATGGTATATATATTTTCACTGAGGTAGTTTATTGCTTTGATTATTATTTATCACCATGAATCCATATACCAATAGGCTATTACTGCAACCCTGAACATGCTCTACTTGAGACATAAAACACCAACCTTAACAAGCACTTCCCGAATCTGGTCATCTCTCCCCATCAGAGTTCCTAACTTTTGTGATTCAACTACTTGATGAAATGCATCTCAGGTGAACCTTGTCTGCAGCAACTCTCCCTGGAGGTGTCCATGAATAAAACAACATACCTGATGGTCTATCTTAAAGAAATGTTAATTTGCTCTTGGCTTTTCCTTTGAATGATGCAACTAGATATATCTGAAAAAAAAGTCAAGGTATATTTTTGGGGATAGTTCACTCCAAGAGCTACTTGTAAATGCACCATGGATAAGACTGCACCTGATTTGGTTCTGTGTAGCCTATAGGGTCTTTCAAGAGTATCACAGAGGTCTTTACAGCCTCCACACATTCCCTTGCTCAGTTATAGTTATCCACATCAACTCTCCATCATTTCCCCAGAGGGCTGTAAAACAGCTTTAAGCTGAAACCTGTTTCTCCCTAACAATTTTTGTATTTTAGGACAATGAGGGCCCAGGGGTGACCCAGTACAAGTACTACATGACAGAGACATAGCCAGTCTATTCTAGAAGCAGGTGGCTCCAAGCAGTGTGGCTCTAACCCTTTGTTTGGCCAGCATGGCTCAGCCACACTTAGCAATACAGATGTAGCTTGTGAAAATGCTTCGTGTTGGGGTCCAAAAATGAGCACCTCACCCCAGACAAGATAGGACTCTGGGATGCTGGTTTACAAAATTCTATTTGTGGAAAATTTTTTCATCTTTGTTCTTACAAGGTCTTCTGGGAGCTATGGAAACTGCATAGGAGGTGTCAACTACTGTTCAGCTGAGCAAGTTTTTCAGCTTTTTAAGGTACAAAGTGAAATTCCATCACAAATAGCATAAACTACTTAAAATCTCTTCAAAAGCATATCTACTCAAACGTATGAATACTGTATAAACAATATAATCTCTGTGCTGATATCATATATTTGGTAGCAATCTGGTTTATTATTAATAAATCAGTATATTTTGCTCAGTGGGGCACAAATGCACACTTAATCTTGAAATATCATCTGCATTGTGTTATTTTGTTGTACATTTCACCTCAGAGGTTACAGTATTCTCTTCATCTTGAGTAGAAGGTCTAATCCATCAGCTAGTGCCATCTCATTATAGTTCCATCGGGGCACCTAATGACTATGGATACCTAATGCAAGTTTGTAGGTGAATTTAAAAGGTGGCTCAATGCACTTGGAAGGCATGAACAACACTCATGTCTGAGAAAACAAAGANATATCTACCTATATATTACCGATTTTATGTCTAAATCCATGTGAGTTGCTTGTTTTCATCACAAAACACAGCCAGTTCCATGTTGGAGTTAATTTAGTATTATAATTTCACAAAAGGCATTCAGAAAGAAAAAGGAATTCACTACCAAGTCAAGGAAAATGCAGGGTGTTATAATGAAATAAAATAGACTATTATGGTCAAAGTACTGTAGAAATACCACTATAGGCACAAATAGCCTGGCATAGTCCTCGTTTCTCAGTTTCATTAGAGATTACTGCTCTGCAGGAATAAAATTTATCTCTATATTGAAGATTTTGCTGGTTGGTCTAGGTGGTGGTGACCTTTTTTTTGTGCACTTGGATGTGATACCCCATATCCAGTGAGTTGTTTATTTGGTTTTTGTTGGTTTTTGTTGTTGTTGGTTTGGTTTTTTTTTCAATTGCAGTCTTGAGGAGACACGAACTATCAACATTTCTATATCTAGGTTTGGGAAACTATTAACACTTAATGTTATTAACACATGTCAACAGCATAAATGCGTATGTCTAACTTCTGCTACAAACTCTGTAGTCTCAAGAGCAAAGAAAGTTACCCAGAAAAGATATGGAAGGTGGAGGTTTGCAAAGCTCAGGCAGACAAAGGCACAGCCATCCTGCTCTTGCACTGGTGAGAGATCCATTCTGAGCAGAAAGGTGGCCTCAAGGCATCCAGAGGGGACCTTTCCAACCCAAGTTTCTATGGTTCTATAAATATGTTTGACTCATGCTGCAAACATTCCAAGTACTGAGATGAAAACCACCCAAAACTCATTAAAGCATTATAATAATTTCAGCTGGGGATTTTTTTTTAACATTTTCAATTTGTCATTAATTTATTCCTGAGCTATGAAGTGTTTGAAAACCCTGAAAATAAAAGTCTGACTCACAGAAGACATTTTCTATTAAAAACTACCAAATTACAAACCTTTTTTTTGAAACTAGGAATTTTAGATCAAAATGAAAGTAAACACTGTGATAATTTCAAATGAATGTCAGTATTATGCCAGACTGCAACATGAAGTGAATAAATGTGGGATGATGGCAACAGAACCACAGCATAATTACCTCAGTTTAGGATTTTTAGGGTTTTGCATCAGTAACTCTGTCAGGAGACAGACAGCTCTGCTTTATGGCCACATCAGTATGCAATTGGCACTGAAGAGATCATCAATAACCAGTGAGCTGAATCAAAGAGTCATTCCATGTACACATCTGCTAATCTGAAGCAGGAGGTATTTGTCTCCACACCTTTGGAGTTTGTTGTAACTTCCTGGTAGCTATCAGCAAGAAATGGCCACCCTTCTCATCTCCTTTGTTCTGAGCATAAACATGCAGCAAATATCTAAACATGGATTTGAATAACTCTGTGTTGGGAAGAGTTACAAGAACATTGATCTGAGGCTGAATTCCAACCTTTGGACATGCAACACTTCTCTGGAAGAATGTCCTGAAGACAGAGCTCAGATTTCTTTTCTATGAGCAAAACCATTGTTTTGTAATGAAATCTCACACACTGTGTGAGTTCAAGTTTTTTCTTTATCAAAGAAACATATTCTAAAAAAATTAATTTGTAAGTGGCACATCATACTTCTATATTGTGTCCTGTATGTCTTCTTACAATCTTTACTGTTTGATAAATTTGTGAAAAAATAGTCCTTTGGGGTCAATGTGTTGGTGTTACTGAGACACCTTGGGATAGGGTTTCAGGTGCCTTAGCTGAGAAGACGTGTGATAATACTCATGTAATGTACTGCAAGAAATTTAGCATTGTAACTATGGCTACTGACTGTTACAGAGCATTGGAGAAAGAAAGGATCTGTTTGTATGTAAGAGTAGAATAAGGTGGTTTATTTTCATGAATTTGGAGTAATGACAGAACTCTCCTAGCTTACTGAAGCCTCTGTAGTTTACAAGGTTCATAAGGCACTGTATCATCTCAAATTAGCTAAACTCACTCAAAGCTCAGCTCAGTATTACTTGACCCACCACACTTCATTGGCTACAAAATCTATTTGTTTTAGTGGTGTGTTTTTTTAAGAAATGAAACTTTGGATGATGGTTTCTTGGCAGATTTATTTGTCTCTCAGGGCCATGAGTTGCATGGGTGTAAGCGAGGGCAGAGCTTGGCTCTGAATGACTAAAATGCTATGCTCCCTTGGCTGTGAGATGCTGAGGGAATGCATAAAAATAACAGAGCATGAAAGCTTCAGAAGTAACATAAAGAGGGGGCTGAGACAACCTAATGTATCTCATCCCTCCCAGGGGGTCTTCAGAAGAGTTTCTGTGCCTTCATCTGGTCTTGTTAAGCCGAACTACACAGACTGACTCAGAGGTATGAGCATAAAGCTGGAGAGATGCCATGCTCAGAAACCAACAGCTGTTCCCTCATTGATTTAAAAGGTTATGCTGACAACTTGGATGGAGGAGGGTGAGATGGACCATGTGCATGGATGTGTGGTGGTCCCGGCTCATTGCTTGTCACCTTTCCAGAGGTGGCACATTGTGTCCGTGATCACTGCAGTTTTCCTGAAGCACAGAAAGCAGAGGTTCTACATTTTGGATGAGTTATAGCCTCTACAGGTTATTGTCTCAGTAGTGATGAGATGTCCTCCCTAAACAGACCAGTCTCTATAGAAATGTATTCAGTGCCACATAGANATGGAAGGTGGAGGTTTGCAAAGCTCAGGCAGACAAAGGCACAGCCATCCTGCTCTTGCACTGGTGAGAGATCCATTCTGAGCAGAAAGGTGGCCTCAAGGCATCCAGAGGGGACCTTTCCAACCCAAGTTTCTATGGTTCTATAAATATGTTTGACTCATGCTGCAAACATTCCAAGTACTGAGATGAAAACCACCCAAAACTCATTAAAGCATTATAATAATTTCAGCTGGGGATTTTTTTTTAACATTTTCAATTTGTCATTAATTTATTCCTGAGCTATGAAGTGTTTGAAAACCCTGAAAATAAAAGTCTGACTCACAGAAGACATTTTCTATTAAAAACTACCAAATTACAAACCTTTTTTTTGAAACTAGGAATTTTAGATCAAAATGAAAGTAAACACTGTGATAATTTCAAATGAATGTCAGTATTATGCCAGACTGCAACATGAAGTGAATAAATGTGGGATGATGGCAACAGAACCACAGCATAATTACCTCAGTTTAGGATTTTTAGGGTTTTGCATCAGTAACTCTGTCAGGAGACAGACAGCTCTGCTTTATGGCCACATCAGTATGCAATTGGCACTGAAGAGATCATCAATAACCAGTGAGCTGAATCAAAGAGTCATTCCATGTACACATCTGCTAATCTGAAGCAGGAGGTATTTGTCTCCACACCTTTGGAGTTTGTTGTAACTTCCTGGTAGCTTTCAGCAAGAAATGGCCACCCTTCTCATCTCCTTTGTTCTGAGCATAAACATGCAGCAAATATCTAAACATGGATTTGAATAACTCTGTGTTGGGAAGAGTTACAAGAACATTGATCTGAGGCTGAATTCCAACCTTTGGACATGCAACACTTCTCTGGAAGAATGTCCTGAAGACAGAGCTCAGATTTCTTTTCTATGAGCAAAACCATTGTTTTGTAATGAAATCTCACACACTGTGTGAGTTCAAGTTTTTTCTTTATCAAAGAAACATATTCTAAAAAAATTAATTTGTAAGTGGCACATCATACTTCTATATTGTGTCCTGTATGTCTTCTTACAATCTTTACTGTTTGATAAATTTGTGAAAAAATAGTCCTTTGGGGTCAATGTGTTGGTGTTACTGAGACACCTTGGGATAGGGTTTCAGGTGCCTTAGCTGAGAAGACGTGTGATAATACTCATGTAATGTACTGCAAGAAATTTAGCATTGTAACTATGGCTACTGACTGTTACAGAGCATTGGAGAAAGAAAGGATCTGTTTGTATGTAAGAGTAGAATAAGGTGGTTTATTTTCATGAATTTGGAGTAATGACAGAACTCTCCTAGCTTACTGAAGCCTCTGTAGTTTACAAGGTTCATAAGGCACTGTATCATCTCAAATTAGCTAAACTCACTCAAAGCTCAGCTCAGTATTACTTGACCCACCACACTTCATTGGCTACAAAATCTATTTGTTTTAGTGGTGTGTTTTTTTAAGAAATGAAACTTTGGATGATGGTTTCTTGGCAGATTTATTTGTCTCTCAGGGCCATGAGTTGCATGGGTGTAAGCGAGGGCAGAGCTTGGCTCTGAATGACTAAAATGCTATGCTCCCTTGGCTGTGAGATGCTGAGGGAATGCATAAAAATAACAGAGCATGAAAGCTTCAGAAGTAACATAAAGAGGGGGCTGAGACAACCTAATGTATCTCATCCCTCCCAGGGGGTCTTCAGAAGAGTTTCTGTGCCTTCATCTGGTCTTGTTAAGCCGAACTACACAGACTGACTCAGAGGTATGAGCATAAAGCTGGAGAGATGCCATGCTCAGAAACCAACAGCTGTTCCCTCATTGATTTAAAAGGTTATGCTGACAACTTGGATGGAGGAGGGTGAGATGGACCATGTGCATGGATGTGTGGTGGTCCCGGCTCATTGCTTGTCACCTTTCCAGAGGTGGCACATTGTGTCCGTGATCACTGCAGTTTTCCTGAAGCACAGAAAGCAGAGGTTCTACATTTTGGATGAGTTATAGCCTCTACAGGTTATTGTCTCAGTAGTGATGAGATGTCCTCCCTAAACAGACCAGTCTCTATAGAAATGTATTCAGTGCCACATAGACAATTCCTGTTTCCATTCATTATACCCGTTGAATTTTCAGAGCACGTGATTTTCAGGTAGACTGAAAATAGAAAAAAAAAAATTAGAAATTGGGTTCAANCACTACCAAGTCAAGGAAAATGCAGGGTGTTATAATGAAATAAAATAGACTATTATGGTCAAAGTACTGTAGAAATACCACTATAGGCACAAATAGCCTGGCATAGTCCTCGTTTCTCAGTTTCATTAGAGATTACTGCTCTGCAGGAATAAAATTTATCTCTATATTGAAGATTTTGCTGGTTGGTCTAGGTGGTGGTGACCTTTTTTTTGTGCACTTGGATGTGATACCCCATATCCAGTGAGTTGTTTATTTGGTTTTTGTTGGTTTTTGTTGTTGTTGGTTTGGTTTTTTTTTCAATTGCAGTCTTGAGGAGACACGAACTATCAACATTTCTATATCTAGGTTTGGGAAACTATTAACACTTAATGTTATTAACACATGTCAACAGCATAAATGCGTATGTCTAACTTCTGCTACAAACTCTGTAGTCTCAAGAGCAAAGAAAGTTACCCAGAAAAGATATGGAAGGTGGAGGTTTGCAAAGCTCAGGCAGACAAAGGCACAGCCATCCTGCTCTTGCACTGGTGAGAGATCCATTCTGAGCAGAAAGGTGGCCTCAAGGCATCCAGAGGGGACCTTTCCAACCCAAGTTTCTATGGTTCTATAAATATGTTTGACTCATGCTGCAAACATTCCAAGTACTGAGATGAAAACCACCCAAAACTCATTAAAGCATTATAATAATTTCAGCTGGGGATTTTTTTTTAACATTTTCAATTTGTCATTAATTTATTCCTGAGCTATGAAGTGTTTGAAAACCCTGAAAATAAAAGTCTGACTCACAGAAGACATTTTCTATTAAAAACTACCAAATTACAAACCTTTTTTTTGAAACTAGGAATTTTAGATCAAAATGAAAGTAAACACTGTGATAATTTCAAATGAATGTCAGTATTATGCCAGACTGCAACATGAAGTGANCACTCCAAGACAGAATCATTATTGATCAGCATTAAGTTCTGTAAAGAGATTAATCCAGTGTTAAGGTTCTTGGAAATGGATCCATGTACAATCTTTACTGTTTGATAAATTTGTGAAAAAATAGTCCTTTGGGGTCAATGTGTTGGTGTTACTGAGACACCTTGGGATAGGGTTTCAGGTGCCTTAGCTGAGAAGACGTGTGATAATACTCATGTAATGTACTGCAAGAAATTTAGCATTGTAACTATGGCTACTGACTGTTACAGAGCATTGGAGAAAGAAAGGATCTGTTTGTATGTAAGAGTAGAATAAGGTGGTTTATTTTCATGAATTTGGAGTAATGACAGAACTCTCCTAGCTTACTGAAGCCTCTGTAGTTTACAAGGTTCATAAGGCACTGTATCATCTCAAATTAGCTAAACTCACTCAAAGCTCAGCTCAGTATTACTTGACCCACCACACTTCATTGGCTACAAAATCTATTTGTTTTAGTGGTGTGTTTTTTTAAGAAATGAAACTTTGGATGATGGTTTCTTGGCAGATTTATTTGTCTCTCAGGGCCATGAGTTGCATGGGTGTAAGCGAGGGCAGAGCTTGGCTCTGAATGACTAAAATGCTATGCTCCCTTGGCTGTGAGATGCTGAGGGAATGCATAAAAATAACAGAGCATGAAAGCTTCAGAAGTAACATAAAGAGGGGGCTGAGACAACCTAATGTATCTCATCCCTCCCAGGGGGTCTTCAGAAGAGTTTCTGTGCCTTCATCTGGTCTTGTTAAGCCGAACTACACAGACTGACTCAGAGGTATGAGCATAAAGCTGGAGAGATGCCATGCTCAGAAACCAACAGCTGTTCCCTCATTGATTTAAAAGGTTATGCTGACAACTTGGATGGAGGAGGGTGAGATGGACCATGTGCATGGATGTGTGGTGGTCCCGGCTCATTGCTTGTCACCTTTCCAGAGGTGGCACATTGTGTCCGTGATCACTGCAGTTTTCCTGAAGCACAGAAAGCAGAGGTTCTACATTTTGGATGAGTTATAGCCTCTACAGGTTATTGTCTCAGTAGTGATGAGATGTCCTCCCTAAACAGACCAGTCTCTATAGAAATGTATTCAGTGCCACATAGACAATTCCTGTTTCCATTCATTATACCCGTTGAATTTTCAGAGCACGTGATTTTCAGGTAGACTGAAAATAGAAAAAAAAAAATTAGAAATTGGGTTCAATATAGAAGAGAGGCAGCTTAATGAGAGAGATAAGCTAACACTGCAGTTTTTAAAGCACAGGGGAAATTTAAGCATGGAGTACTAGAAATGGGATTGCAGCCTTTGTTCTTAATACGTGTTGCATCTAACAATTCCATTTGTTCCGCTGTTCTTCAGTGCCAGGACTAAGCAAATAGTTTGCAATAAATAATTTAGCCTTTGAAATTAACCTTCATTCCTGCTCATGGAGTCCCCATATGCTGATTTCAGTGGTTTCAAACTTACTTTTCAATTCAAGCTCATGCAACTTTTTGGGGTGGAGGGAAGGAGGAGATTTATTATTGTGATGCGCCAGTGTGATATGACAATCCCAACCGATTACAAGGTACTGCTTGTCCTCCCTGATCTGATGGCTGCAATGGGTTGGTGAGGAGGCAAAGTGAAAGCTGTCACTTTGAGAGGCAACAGGAAAAGATTAACATCTTGATATTTTTTTATATGGAAAGGTTAACATGAAGCCACTATTGAAACAGACAAGACTATTTCTGTCTGAATCATTAATTCCACATGCTTAATCCGGGGTTACATCTAAAGGGGACACTGCTTGAGACAGGTACAATGAGACTTCTTCCAAAAAAAATTGCACCCTTTGAATTGCATTATTTATATGAGGAAAGTAAAGGATTTCCTGATGCCTCCACTATAAAACAGAGGATAAAAGTAGGTCACTCTAAGTTGTGTTATTATCAGTCTTTCATTCCTTGCTGTGGTGAAAAGTATGACTATGATCTCGTCCTCAGAGACTGTTGCTTTGCCTCAGACTGGTCCAAATTTTTTTAAGAAACAGTTACAAAAATTCAGCTAAGAAAATGCCCCCAAAGAGTTTGTCATGCTGCAGCTTGAAGCACACAGGAGTAAGCTGAGGGGATTACTGCTGAGCTGCTTTTCCACCAAGAAGAGAGAGTGAAGTGCAAGTTGTACATGCTTGATATCATAAAATACTACTGTCAATAACTTGCTGTTTATCTGCTTAAACATCAATTTAAAAGAGAAAATATGGTATGAATATGAGAAAACAAATTATCTTGTATTTTATCTGCTCTTCCTTTGGTGGGCAGTTTTTGTTTCAAATAAATCTGTAAGTCTTCAGAATTAAAAGGGGAAGGTTTGGCACTGCCAAATTATGGACTCAGTCCTTCTTTTGGTGATTACATTAGAAAAATTAATGCCTCACAATCCATTTTGCTAGAAGATTACAAAGTTTTGAAAGATCAGAGTAGTACATAGAAATCTGATATATCTTTCTTACTGTTTTGGGACAGGAATCAATAACATTTATGATGGATTTGGCCATGCTCTTCAGAAAAAAAAAACCAACAAAAAAAGAAAAGATATTTTACATGCTACATGTAAATGGAAAAAAAAGTACTGGAATGAAACCATAATAAAATGATATCAATGACAGGGATAACAAAGAATTTAAATGATCACTCAGCTTGTAAAAAAAATATGCAAGTTTTTNCTTTACTCTTTTCCTTTTAAAAACATGTGAACTCCTTTATTAATTGCTATCTGCAGTTTTGTCTCAATATTTATGTCCATCCTCAAGAACAACATGTAATTAATTTTCCAGGAAAGTTGGACAATAGAAAAAAAGAAAATTAAAATCATCCTCACATTTTAATGAAGAGATACTGGCGTCTGTAGAAGTAAATGCCAAGTGCTATGTGCAGTTCAATGATAATCCTTTTGTGTACTACATGAACTTGTGAAATCATTATCCCAACAATTAACCAGCATGATTAATGAGACAGGGGAAAAAAAGAATAGTTGCTGTTATTCTGTTGGAGCAGAATCCAAATGCCCCCTGACTTCATCTATTTTACTTTACATCTTGCTCGAGTGTCTTCATTCTTTTAGAAAGAGAGGCTGCCGTGATTCTTGGCCCAGCTATTTTTGTCTGTAGCAAATGTTCGATTGATATTGTCACTCTGTCCCGGCCACCACTTTCTTCTGCTTTCCAATGAATGCACCAGGGTCTTACTAAATAAATCAAAATTAATTTTAAAGGGAGAGAGGGAGAGAGAAAGGCACAAATCAAATGAAAGCTGAGCGGCCTCTGTTTGCAGGCTGTGGCCTTGCTCCCGCTGGGCCCATGCAGCACGTGCTCTTTTATCTTAGTGCCTTTAAGCTATGGTGGTCTGTTCAACCTTCTGGGGCTACATATGTCTCTGGGCCAGGATAATTGTTCTCAACAGCATGAGCTTAACTTTATCATCCCTCCTGCCTCTTGACTTACTGTAAATTAAACAGTAGATCCATGGAAAAAAAAAAAAGAAAAAAAGAAGATGGGAAGTTTCTGCTGCTTTTTAAGACTATATTTTCTAAAAAACAGAAATTTTAATTTTATTGGTACCGTGGAACATTTTTCTAATTTCTGTGTGATGAAATTGAGCTAATTTTAAACCTCTCTCTCTCTTTTCTCGTGTTCTCTTAATTTTTTTTTTTTTTTTTTTTTTCAGTCTAGGGGTAAGAACAATCAGAAAGAAATTAGATTAATGAGGAAAGAGGAGTAGACAGGGACATGGAATATATGTATAGAAAACATGCAGGAAGCCAAATTCCCATTCAGAGTTTGCCAAATTACCCACGACTTCTCTTTCAAAGCCTAATAACTACCCATTGTATTCAAAGCCAATAAGAATAGAGTTAATAACAGTGTATGGGTATCAATTATACATTACAGATGTAAATCTTACAAGCCTCCTCTACTCTGTAGGAAAAAGGCTGTCTTTGTGTCATGCACAGTTGAGAATGCCCTGTCAGCACTGAGCAAATAAAGAAGAATAGTAACAACAGGCAGGAAGCCTCCTCAGTTCATTGAGAGTCACATTTTAACTGCTTGGTCTACAACCCAGGAAAAGTTTTCACAGATTATATCATCCTGATCTGTACCACAGATATTCTTCAACCCCTTAAAACCCCTTGCATTTAATGTTCTTTAGATATGCATCTCCTTTGTCATTTCATCTAAAAAGAACCATCAGAAAAGAGACTTCCTCTGCCTTGATCCCAAAGCCCTACCTGGCAAACAATTTCCATTTAAATGAACACTTTTGAGCATGAATTTATATTTAGTCAGATGACATTTTACCAGCATCTTTTATGATGACATTCATATTCTTCTGTCTTTACTGGAAATACCTACTTTAAAATATTGATTTTATTTTTTGGTAAACACCAGAAGAAAATTTTTTTTCAAAGAACAGAAAGAATGGAAATCACTGAGCCATCATTTTTATGTTCTTTTCTGGAAACTGTCCAAACTAGGATTTAAGTCAAATGAGCTAACATCTTGTGAGATTTTAGTTCCATCAGCCAGGCAACTGTAATTTTCATTGTATATATTAGTGTACTGCTGGCTGTCAGGGTAACAGTTGTGTTGCTGCTCAAGATTTCAAGTCTTCCTTGCAGAAGGATGATGTCTCATAAATCTATATTTTCTCTAATTCTGACTACTTTTTTTCTGAATCTTTAATAAATTTTAAAAAATACTTAGTCTGAAGAAACTCAAGTTCACTCTTCTGAAGAAGACATATTGTCATGCACAGTTATACTGTACTACAGCAGGGTTTTTCACTACTTTTCTTTCTTGGTCACACCCTAGTACCTGGCTGGGCTGCAGAGGCCCCATGTGGAATTTGGACAAATTTTTAAGAAGTGTCACTGGAAAAGATAATGACACATTCCCTTGGGTCATCAATAGGCAGGTAAAGGTGGATTTAGCCTTGCCTGTTGTCATGGTCATAGTTCAACACTTGGGCTATTTGTGTGCCTAGACAAGCAGTCTAAACTGACAGATGCTCCTTGCTTCTCTCCATCACACCATCAGGAATCATGCAAGGATAACAAGGCGGCACGTGGCCTTTCAAGTTTTAGCTAGAAGACCAGTCTTTGACCCCTGGCTTATCACTGTCTGGTTCTTAGTGTGAATAAGCTGAAAGATCTGCAATTAGATAGCTGTAGGTTTCTTTTGTGATAGTCAAAATTGTCATGCCTAGCATGTCGGACAGATCAGCCTTAAGCTGCATATTTTCTACCAACTGTCTATGTTTTTACCTGAAGAAACATTTGGCCTCTTAACTCAGCACCTTGGTTTATGTGTGGAATTTAGCACCTTTAGGTCCTCTCAGTTGGCTATATTAGATATCTGATTCATCTAAGAACATTGTAAGATTTGGGTCTGGTGCAAGTCATTTTAAGTCAGTGCTAAAATAAACCAGAATTTTATATGGTCTTGTTCATGTTTTCTTTTCCTTTTTCTCAGTTTCTTGATCCTTCAGTCTTTTTGAGCTACAAATCTCTCCTAAAAGGATGGCTGGTCCTATTCAGAGCTTAGTTTTCAAAGACACCTCTATATATATCTTATTTTCATGAGGCAGACAAAATACTGTGGTTGGTGTGTCCAGAATTTGAAATGAAGTAGGCACAGGTCACCTACAGAAATGACCACCACAACCCAGAAACAACTAAAGGAAAAGCA
>VYZU01037785.1:5589-48725 GCA_013401355.1 Ceyx cyanopectus
GGGGGGGGGGCGGGGGCAGGGAATTAAGCACACACACCCCCTAAGCAATGCCCAGGAAGAATTATGCCGTTCATGATAAATGCACTTTTCTGGTTCTGTGAAAAATCTGACATAATGAAAGTACCTTGAATGCAATTACCGGCACTTGTTTAGCATGGCAGGGCTTTGCACTGCCACTGGGCTCACTCCTCTCTGCTCCCAATTAGCATGCCAAGTACTCCAGCCACACACATGGGCTCACGGGTCAGGGATTGGCGCAGAGAAGCAGCAACCAGCTACCTGCCCTCCAATGAGGGAGCCAGCAATGTGCTGGAAAGCTCCGGCTTCCTTCATTTTACATCCTCCCATCCCTCTCACACTCTTTTCCTCTACTCCTCCAGGGTCTCTGGAGGCAGTGATAAAAACCGCAAACTCTCCCCCTCCTCTCTCAGCTGGTCTCATTCACGGCTCATGGCAGACCCAGTTTCCTCTGGGGACTCACTAATGAAGACGGCCAACGTTAATCTCTTTCCCCCTCCCTGACGGGTCGATTTATAGTTCCACGGAGAGTCCTGGATTGCAGCCAGAGGGCTTGACACATTCTTCTTGTTCCAAGACAGAAGGGGGGGAGACCGGCTCGTGCGCGCGCACACCCGTACGCTCAAGACACACAAGCATTTATGACTCGGCTTTTGCTGGAAGACGCAGCTGGAAAACCTGTTTACCTGCTCCCAAACAGCAGCTGAAGGGAACGGTAACCAACAGCGCTTCTGTGTGTGTGCGTGTGTATGCTCCAAACATCTTTCTGTTTCCATAGCACCTCTTTCAGCCCAAAGACCCCAAATCACAGGGATCATTCCCTCATCACCAGGATGAAATAAAGCTTCACTTGTGTGCCAGCAGCATTACCCGTGAGTCATTAGCAGAGGAAGCAAATGATAACTTCTCCAGGATAAACGACAGGGGGAGGGGAAGGGGAAATTTTAGACAGGCAGAAAGTAATGAACTGGAAACTGGCCAGGACACCGAGGTTATTGTCCCCTCATCTTGTGAGAAGTGCGGTGGGATCTTTAACAATCGATTGATCGAGGCCTTGGCTCTACCTCCCATCCATAAGAGGTTCCAGTAGTAGTTGCTCTTCTCCGAGAGTGATGCTGGTGCACGAGCTCTGGAGCATCTCCAAGAGAAATGCACCCCTCTGGTACACCTCACCTGCCCTTCTGCAGCGCTGCCCACACTGGAACTCCTCAGACCTGTCATTCCTGTGGCTGCACCTTTAAAGGCAACTGGAGACAAGGAAAGACTGGGATATTTTTTTACCACTGAGCTATGAGGGAGCAGCCCTTTACCCCTCACCAGCACTTAATTCTTTCCCATTGGACAGTAGCTGCCATAGCCTCACCGCATCCTCTAACTCCTTGCTCTTGGTTTAGTTCAGTCCCCGTCCAGGCTCCGGACTTGCCCGTGCTGACAGCGCGGCTCTGGAACAGGGTCAGCCAGGGAGCTACTGCTGCAGAGCCGCAGGGGAGCACAAAACACTGCCTTTATTCCTCTAAGACCTATACATTACCTCCTCGCCCCCTCCCCCTCAGGAACCAAGTGGTAGATTTAAAAAGAGCACTGTCAAGTCATTTAGGCCCATTATTTTCCCCAGAAGAAATGGCCTTTGCAAAGCTCAATGGAAGCACACTCTCATTCCATCTTTAAGTAATCTTGAAGGTTTCAATTGCAGGGCTGTAAACCACAATGCAAAAAAGCACAGACAAATAGATCAGATCAGATATGAAACTGCCCAGACACAGAGTTCCACTTGCCAAGCTGACTACAGAGCAAAAATAGAAATGAACACTGCACATAATTATAGCATTTTACATTTCCACTGCCTCTTCCATTCTGAAAGATCCCCAAGTGCACACACATGTGCAACGCTTGTGCATACGGAGAGGCAGGACACTGGGAAAATTCACTTGCTTGTGAAAAAGACCATGAAATACTAGTCCAGTAATAACAGCTTGTATTAAAGCAAAGCCTTCATTAACACACACACACTCTCAGAAAAATCATTATAATGTGAGACAAGACTAAGCCAAGCCACTGCAATCTGTAGATCAGTGGCTCCAGCACTTCTGCTGCTCAGCATTTCCCCCAAAACAGAAGACTAGAAATGGATCTTTCATTAGCTCTTGCCCTCTCTTTCCCAGGGAAGCCCAAGGTGCCAATTCCACTTTGCTACCGCAGGGTGGGGGCATCTCTGCAGCTGTTAATCCCCAGCCTTCCCTCTCCTGCTGTCCAGAGCTTCCTAGCCTGTAAGCACTCAGACCCTCCAGCCCTGTGGGCTGCCACGGCCCTGTTTTGCAAACAGTGGAGCATTTGAACAGCAGGACCAAAGCCAGAACCCTAACAGTGGCCTAACCACAGCGCTCCTCTTCACCTCCTGACAAAAGAACCAGTGTCAGGTACAAAGGCCTGTTCTCTGCTTGTGTGCCACCCAGGATGATCCAAGTGAGGATGAAAAGGTCCAGGAAAGAAAGGCATGCTGGAAGATAAGCAGGAGCAGCAATGTGACACTGGCAGAAACCTCCACCTTTCTCAGGAGGCTGGGGAGAAAAGAGCAGGCGCTGCCTCGAGCCTCAGCCTAGGGCGCCAGGTCACTCCCTTCTCTTTTCTGCATGGCTGTGGCCAGTTTTGTCTTCCACATATTAAATACCTCATAGCAGTTCTAAATTCCCATCTGAGGACACAGGTGTTCTGGTGCTGACTTGTGGGCAAGCATATAAAGAATGAGGGTAGGAAGTTCAGGAGGAGACAAAGAAGGTGGCAGCTCTGAGGGCTCTGTAAAGAACCACCAATAGGACAGGGGGAAGGAAGGAAACAGTCTGAGGCTGTGAAATGATACAACAGCTGGGTACAGTGAGCTGGGATTTTTCTTTTTAGATTCGTTTTGTTTTGATTAAAACCAGGAATCTCAACAACAGTATAATGCAACATAATGTAACCAACTGTAGTACACAACTACCCTTTCTGGAAAGGGTCTCCCTGCACTAGCATGAGGTTGATAGCTGCTTCTGATGCCCCTCAGAAGAATCCATTCACTCAGCAACATGCTGCAGTCATGTCTGAGGCTCGGTGAACAACCAGCACGTGCCCCTCTCAGCAAAGATTTTGGGGAAGGAAGAGATTTTGTCAAGGACACTGCAGCAACACCCTCCCCTGTACTTAGGGAAAGAGCCATGGGATTGTTCATGTCCAGAGAGGAGTCCAGGTTTTAATAAGGTCACATCTGAAAGAGCCCCACATAATAAGCTGCATGGAAGTCAATTTATCGACCTCAGCACACAGGGCTAAGTCAAGCCTGCTGGGATTCCAAGTTGTGGTTGCAGGGCGCGTAGGCAATTCATACCTGATGCTCGGGGCCATCCCCTCTGGCTACAAATGGCAGACCAATGAGATTTCGGAAATTTTATTTAGTTTAACAGTCCAGTGCATTATTCAGGAATGCAGGGAAGAGCCTGCTTAAAATAGAATTTGTATTTTGACAATGTCACTTTAACAATAAATATCTGGCTGCTCAGTTCCCTTTGCAGAGAGACAGCAGGTGCTCAGCTGGCTGATTTAGCAGCAGCCACAACTGTCACCATGAGCTGCTGGGTGCAGTTCACAGGCTGCAATTCCCTATTCCCCCAAGGGGACTGCAGATTCCCAAGGAGGGGGAAGGGCTAACAGGAGTGAGAGAAGAGGCATGGTGGCAAGCCTGGGGTGAATGATTATTGAATTAATGAAGAAGCCTCACTTGCCACTTCACTGGACATGCTCACTGGACTCTGATGGGCACCCATGTCAGCTGCCTTGCCCCAGCTTCACGGGCTCCCCTTCCTGTATGAAGTCAGGTAACTCCACTTCCCAGAAATGACATGCCCACTTTTTACCTGTATGCAAGATAATCCAAGGTTTTCTGAGACCCTCCCCAATTACTTCCTTTCATTAAATCAAACCAGTGTCTTCATCTCTGCCTTAGTAAACAACTATAAAAGCAAGAAAATAATCTGTACAGCCTTGAGCCTACAGAAAAGAAGGGCTGTGGCAATACATCTTAGCAGAGGGGATGGTACAGTAAGTGCCTTGTGGTAGGAGATTGCTAGAGAGGACTATGAGATGTCTAGAGATTCTAGAATTCTTTAACCTTAAGAAAATATTGGAATTAAAAACAGACAGGTGCACGTGACTGTGGTTTGTTTTTTTGGTTTAGTTTGGGGATTTTATTTTTAAAAATGTACTACATAAAGAATGTCAAGACAAAAATTCTGGCCATTTCCTCTAGCTCCCCATCTTCCCCTTGAAACAATGGAAGTTTTTTCTAGGTTGTGAGACTATGATAATCTGCAGACCAAGAAAATTATGTCCTCCTAAACAGTGAGAAACTGAAAGCTGTGATGTTAAAAGGGAATGGGATTTTACTCAGCCCACATGAAATTCTGGTTGGTCTTCACTTGTTTTTGCTACTATCTATACCAAGACTTGCATTTAATCAGTTAGTTATTTTAAGGTAAAGACAGATAGTAGACTCAAAACTCTCTTACCTACAATTAAGAGATCACAGAAACATTCATCATACCTCAGTAACAGTTCTCTAACTGAGGGCCACCCCTCCCAATTAAAACACAGAGCACATATTACTCTTTACTGGAGCCTTAGATGTATCAGGCTTGATGACAGTATTATTTTTTAAATCCATCATGGCAGGGTAGAGGGGGAAGATAAATTGGTACACGCCCAGCATAAAACAAACATTCACTTTGGGTCATCTTTAAAACTAATCTAGACATGATACTAGAAAGCATGTTTAAAGAGACAAACAAAACCCTTCCCATTGTTTTATAAGTCTAGTATCAGTGGAAAAGGCCCAAGTGAAAATAATACTATATAACTGTATTAGCTGACTGTTATTGTTGGCTACTCAAGCAAAGTAGGGCTTCAACAACCCAGAATTTACAGGACTGGGAGCCTGGTGGGTCTCTGGTTTTGGTTTTGTGCCAATTCACATTCACTCATGTTCTTGGATAAGTCATGATGCTGTCAGCAACTTCAGCCCAGCTGGAAAACTGGGTTAAGAAAGCAGTGGACGCTCACTAAAAACTAGGGCTTGCCTGCACAAGGATGCACAGGAGAGGCAAGATGAAGCCCTTTAAGCAGATGGGTAAAATGGCATTAAACCCCTGTGTGGACAGATTTATACAGAACACAAATGTGTCCCTGATTTGCCTGCTTCACTACTAAACCGATTTTTACTAAATCAGCTGAAAGTTATTTTCAATCTAGAGAAGGGTACGGTCAGATTAGCCAAGCCAGTCGGTCACTGCAGGTTAACAACTTGATGTCCTTTCAGTTAGATATCAGTAACTCACCATATGTGCTTCCAGTCTTCTGGAACGCAAAGAAAACTCACTGTATCCTCAGAGAAATCTCCCACAAACTGTTTCTGTGCTACTTAAAAATCAGAAGGGACAGTTTAGCAAGAGTCAGCAATCTGGTTCGTTGGCAGGGGTGGGCTACAAAGGACATCCCAAGAGTTGCCAGTCTAGCACCGTTCCTCAGCTCCAACATTAAATACACAGACAGACTTAATTTTCCCCAAAAGAGACAGAAATACAGCTTGGACCTTGCTGGGATGCTGCCACGGGAACACCCAGAGATGTTGCCACCAAGAAGGGGCATTCATCTGTGGCAAGGTGTTTTCCATCACCAGTCACTTGACAGAAACAAGATGCCAGGCCAGGGCTGTTGGCAACTCTCACACACACTGGTCCAGGACTGGGCAGGGACTCGAGAATCAATATCCTCCAGTAGTGACCCCAGACACACACCTGCCTCGAGTGATGCTGGTGTGCCTTTATGGCCTTGGCATGAAGGTGCCTCTCGTGCACTGGCTTCCTCACCTGCAGGAGGCTCCCCAGACCATGTGGGCTCACCCACTGGCTGGACAGATCTCCTGTAAGTGGACACAGAGAGATGAGCTCATTGCTGAATACAAGGGAAATAAAAGAGCTGGCACAATAGCCGTTTCCTGAGGAACAACAAGTTTCTGGCACCAGGGAAAATGCTGTTTCAGTGTCTACCTGATTTTCCATCTTTCCTACCCCAGGGTTAAATCACTCTTGACTGGGATTGTGTAAGAAAGAGAGTGAAATAATGGAAGAGAGAGATCTCTGCTCCTACAGCCCTCCTGCATCAGGAGCTGGCTGGAGATGGGCTCAGTCCACTGTAGCCATCCATAACATAACCTCTTCCAGCCAACCTGTCCGTGTGTCACCAGGGCCATCCCCTCCTAGCTGTTCTGTGTAATCAGCACGCTCCAGTGCCAGGGCTGCTCTCTGCCTGCTCTCTCCTCTCACCAGGGCTATGCAGCATTAATTCTTTGCCAGCAGCTCTCACTTTCCTTAGGCGTGTTTCTCCTTGTGGCTCCATCCAGTTCACCTCTGCTCCAGCTCGCTGACACACACCACAGCCTCAGCCACCAGGCTCCTGACCCCCAGCTGCCCCTCAGGCCCGGCAGCACTCTGCATGTGTTTGGATCAGGAAAGCAGCAGAAATCCCCATTGCCCACAGGGAACTGGCTCAGACCACCAGCCTCATGCTGCCTGCAGCTTAACTAGAATGCTAAGGCTGGAAAGGGAAAATGCCCAGTGCCTTCCCCCCACCCCCCGCACCTCCCTCTGCAACCCCGCCAGCTCCCTCTGTAGCATAAACCCTTTTGTTTCTCGCCAGAAATACAGCAATTATTTCAGAAAAATCCCTCCCCTCAGCCCTGGTAGAAATACCACAGTCTGAGACAGTAGCTCTCTTGATGATCGCAGACAGTGGAATATTCCAGAAAAAGAGGAAGATTTGGGAAGGGGGAGGGGAAGAGGTATCTGGGATCCAATCTTCTTCCTCTCCCTGCCAACCCCCCTCCATCTCTAGCAGTTTTCATTTGTATCATCGGGATTTCTGTGAAATTTTCACCCAACCCTCCCTCTCTCCTATTTCAACTCCTGGCTCAGCTCAGCCAAAGGTGCACAAGAATAACATGCTGCTCCACTTTTCTCGCAGGCTGGACAAATAAGTCTTCAGCCAGCCACATGCAAGCCATTAAAAATATATTAACATACTCAGCAGGGTCTGTCACTTTTTCTTCCCACCCCCAGCCCTCAGGCACCCCCCCTCCTTTTCTTAAACATAGAGAAGGAAGAAATCTTGCACAGTAACAAGAGGTTTTCATCAAGTCTCATTACCTCAAGCACAGCCGCGCACCACAGCCCCACAGAGAACGGCCTTCGCTTCCCGCTGTCATTAAAGCAACGAAGATCTTACACAAAAATTAAACCCAGGACAGCTCAAAGTTTGGAGCACACAAAGGGTAAGGCAGGGAAGGGTGAGGGAAAGCCAAGCGGGAGAGCAGCAGCAGAGGCATCAGCCGGGGCTCTGCTGAAGCAGCTGGGGAGGGCTGGGGCAGGTTAAGCACACCCCGCGGGCTGGGCCAGGCGTTTGTGAAGTATGGAGCCAGCAACCCCAGGTATGTTGGGCTTCCCAGAAACTGCCACACAGCAACGTCCTGCAACGTTCATAAGGCTTAGGGTAAAATCAGAGCAGCAATTAGGCTAAGCAAGAAGCCCTTTCCTAGTTCGAGATGCTGCAGCACAGGGATGATTTCTGCACTCTTTGACACATGCATTTGCACTCCAGGGGGTCCTCGACCCTTCAGCACGGCATCATGGCCCAAGCTTCCCAGAGCAGTTGGAAAGCACATCTTAACCTGCAGCATCTGCTCTAAGCCTGAAGCAGGTGGCTGCTGGTGTTACTAGTTTGGGAGGTGGGTTTGAAGGCAGCAACTCCATGGTTAAACAAGGGATTTCTACACCAGGAGGTTGTTAGTCAAAGGGCTATTAAGTCAAAGTGCCCTTAAACTGTAGTTTCTCAAGTATTTCTTTGGGCATATCACAGGGTTAAGCAGCTTTCGTCTCCACCTTGGCTATTTTAATCCAGATCAATTCCCTGATCCAGTTCAGTGTGCAGCAGCACATTCAGCTGCACTGGCACAGCTGAACAAGCAGCTCAGGAGCAGCAGCAGCAGCAGGGGCTGCTGAAAACAACGCTCATAAAACTACACTCTTGGATTCAACAGGAACAGAGCCTGGCCCCAGGAGAGCGAGCCACTGCATGCAAACCCCATGAAAACAAAGACAGAGGGATACTTCATGCATGGCTAACTGGAAAGAGATGACCTGAGCTGAACAGCACATAAAAAAAAACAACAAATCAACCAAAACTCTAGTGACAGTGTGGCCGTATTTTATGCACCTCTAGATGAGACCAAAGTTTTATTTCTCCCATGGGAATGGGAGAAAGCAAAAAGCTCTCCTTCATGAAGCAGGCAGTACAGTCAGGAAAGGCTGAGCTATGCAGAAGAGCTGCTGATGGTAAAACACCGAGGAAAGGTGGACACGGACATCTGAGATCAAGAAGGAGGATGAGAACCCACAGCAGGTGAGGAGTGAGTGCTATGCTGGGACACCACAGAAATAATTCCCTGGCAGAGCAGTGAGGAGTGAAGGGAGCCAGGACATGAACTGGATAACACAGAGACAGGAGGGTGATGTAGAGGGGTCCACCCTATGTTTAGAGGAGGGCATAAGGAGAAACAGTAAGGAAGCTACTTCAGATCTCTGGTGTCCCAGCCATTCCAGTTGTGAACAGTTGTAATGGGTCGTTATCTGAACAGTTCAGACAACCTCTGGTTCTGAAGTAAGAACAATCCATTCTTTAAAACAGTATCACATCATGAGGTCTACTGACATCAATGAAGTAGAGTAAGCAAAATGTCTGACACTTCAGGAACTGACCAGAAAATAGCACTGACTTCATAATGACAGGATACAAGTCAAAGATAGATTCACCTCTGCAGCACTGAAGCCTGCTCAACCTACCTTGGAACAGGAATACAAGGAACTGAGGGGATTCAGGAAGTGGCAACAAAGAGACATGGAAGTCATCAAATGCTTACATAAAGTCCACCCACATGTGCAAAACAACAGCTATGTGCTAGAGGAGGGGGGAAAAAAAAAGAAAGTCTTCTAGTGCAACCAGACTATACTGCATAGCAGGGCTGACATGGTGGGTGCATGCTCTTCTCCCCAGGAAACCCACCCACCCTCCCAGAGCCAGCCACCACAGTCGGGCAGGGAGTGCCATCAGCCATGGGAGAGAGGCATCCCTTGCAGAGACAGCAAGGCAGGCTCTGTCCCTCTGCCTTCCAAGCCAAACACTGCTGCACAGTCTTCACTGGGAGCCTCATGCTTGAGATTTCCACAGATCTCACAGACAAACAACTTGGCTGGGTTGCTCTTCCTAGCTCCTTAAACATAGATGGCACAAACTTTGTCATGCTAAAGAAATGGAGAGCCCTGCTTCAAAGTGATTGCAGGAATACACTAGAGCCTTACTCACACTCCTGAGTCTGACAGCAACCTAATTAGGTCAGGGGATAGCTGTGCTCTGACAGATTCCTTGGACTTGGCTGTATCCAAGGTAGAGCACATGAATGCTGCTTCAGTTTGCACCTCTCACTTGTCAGCAGCCTGGGTTCTTGAAAACCTACTCCAGGGTGACTAGCCCACCTCAGATCACAACTCAGGCCCTTGATGTGGGCTCAAAGCTCCGTACTTATGTGACAGCCTCCAAGAGTAGAGGACAGCAGAGTCTGCACCAAGCTCCAGGTGCCTGCAGCTGAAACAGGCCTGCAGTAAATGCCAGGCCAGATCTAAGGAGCATGTGCAAGGAAGGCATTGGTATTGATGCAGGCTAAGGTTATCCCAGGGACCAGGAGTTTGACGCCCGTGATTAAAGCATAATCAAGAAATGTTTCCTGACAGTGAAGTCTATTAGGCTGTGAACAGGCTCCCAAGGGAAGCAGGGAAGCCTTATCCCACTGTAAGGAGTGACAGGGCAGGTAATAAAGAATCGAGCCCCAGGACTGGTGAGAGAGCATCATGGGGCCAGTCCCACAAGATCCTTCTTTCAGGACTAACAGACTTAACAAATTCCCTTCACCACTCCTGCAATATCCTCTCTGTAGTTCTACCAACACTGCTGCTTGCAAGACAGCACTGTGGACTGGATCACTGCAGCCTTATATCAGATGTTTGGAGGTATGGGGCTTTTGACCCCCATCAGCTCCCTGATGTGTTTTACACCACAGTCCTACCAGCAGCTCCATTTGCACAACCCATGAGATGACAGTGGTGGTACAGTACAGAATGTGAGGTAGGAGACGAGGAAACAGAAATTTCTTAGGCCACGCTATATGTAACTTTATACTAAATCTTGTGTGCATAAATTCATGCAAAGACAGTGAAGGATGTAACTACAGTGGAAGGCATTAACTAAACCATGGTCAGATTTGTGTAGCTGGACATGACCTAACACCTCTGGAAATTATCTTAAATTACAGCAGAGAATCTCACTCTTAGTCATATACCTGGTATCATGTATATTTCTGACACACTGAGCCAGTACTGACTAGTTTAGCTCTGAAGGACTGTCTCAGTTTTGACTTTATTTAATATTTAGTTGCCTCCCTTAAACATTTCCTTTTTATATTTTTTGAATGGGGGAAAGAGCAGCTTGGTTTTGAACTGTGCAGATTGACAGGAACACATATTTTGCCCCATTTAAAACTAACAGATCCCCATCTCCCTTTCTGGTTGTTTTTGGGTTGGTTTTTTTTGGAGTGTGGGGGGTGATTTTTGTTGTTGGTTTGTTGGGGGTTTTTGTTGGTTGTTGTTGTTTGGGGATCGAGGGGGAAGAAGGAGGTGTTAAGAACATCAAAGTTCAAAATTAATGTCTCAACTTGTAACACACATCCCCCTCTCCCAAAATACTGGCTGCAGAAGCTACCCACGGCTGACAGTACTCATGAAGCTCCATATGGTTTCACTTCCCTTCATTTTTCCTCAGCCTAACAAACTCTGGCACTGCTCAGGTTTTCCTGGTCTTTAGGAAACAGGACAGATTCCAACAATTCCAGCTTCTCCTTCCTTTGCTTTTACAAAGCTCCCATGGTGCCATCTATGAAAAAACTACTATAATGGCAAAACATAAAAGGCAAATTTGTCTGCACTGGTGCTGCAGAATTTTTTGTCTTGTTAGCATCACCTCTGCTGCATTAGAGAGGCCTCAGTAACATCAGGGTCCCTCGTACTCAGGGCCACATACACATACAGCAACAAGCTAGTGCCTGACAGGCTAGCAAAGTTATTTTATTGAAGGTAGAAAGGTTTCAAAATGGAATGTCATTTTAAAGCACCCATGAGTTAACAACAGTTTGCACAATTATCCAAACCACTCCAAGAAAGCTTCCAGCACAGGCGGGAAGTAACCGTGTGCATACACAGCGAGTACCCTGCATGCACCATAACTCAGCAAGTGCTTTTTGCAGCTCCCTTCTACACTCAGTCATGAGGAATATAGATCATTACAGCCTCCAGCTATAGAGTTTTAGCTCACAGAGTAGCAGCTCACACTTTTAGCTTTGGAGATCCCCAGTTCAATCTGCTGCATGTCAGCCAAGAGGGCAGCTGTCATATAATTACAGCCACAACTTTGCATGTGAAAAAGTAGGGAGAGTGAACAGAGATCTTATTATAGAATTCTGGTTGCAACCTGCTGAAGAGCTCCCTATTTAAAGTAACTTCTCGTAAAGAGAAAGGAGAGGGGAATAAAAAGGAAAAAAGAAAGGAAAAAAAAATGAAAGAGAATCTTCCAACTCAGCTTTCCAGTTTTCTCTGTTTTGCAGCAGAAATCAGTGCTGCTTTGCAAAAGGTCTTTTGTCACAAATGCACATGTATATCAGACAAAGCCCATACATGCAGAGCCAGGAGTAAGGCTCTAGCCCCTTATCAGTTCCAAAAAAATAAAATGAAAAAAAGACAATTCTCGCTGCTGCAACCAAGGCATCTGAAGTCCAACAAGACTTCTTCATTTCTTTCTGAACTATCACTATTCAGCAGCAGGAAGCAAGTATTAAAATTTAAGTTCAAGAAATCTCAACTTAGTTACATCTTGTTTTCTTCAAACTGTACATACAAGCTCTCAGGGAGACATAACAAAACAGAGAATCTGTGAGGACAGCATGTTTGAACTATAAAGGTAAACTCCACAGCAAAAAAATCAGTCTCAAATGAAAACATTTTTAATGAGTGCAACACAAAACAATTAGACCAAGTTTCTTCTCATCCGTTCATATTTTTGCATATCCTTCTGCACACACACAGCAATTTTGGTGCCAATCTTTCTTCCAAGCCAAGATGTTCAAAAACAGAAATGGAAACAATGCAATCCAGTTTTAAAGAAACGTTTGTTTCACCCCAATAATTACTCTAGACATCCATCTTTCCTCAGTGTATTTTAGGCTTAAAATACAGATTAAATTATTTGCAGAGCATTCCTAGATAGTCCCATCCATTCATCCATCCATCCATGACCCAGCAGCACAGAATCTCTTTGTCCCTCATTGCCTGGGATCCCTTTGAACCATGAGCAAGAGCTCATGATGATCCTCCAACTTCATGCAAAGTACTTACCCATTTGCTAAATACCACTCCAAGCAGACCAACTAAACTGTTCAGTGCCTGCCTGCAACAACAGACTCAGTGAAATGTGACAACTAGTTCAAGCACACACTACACCAGCAGTGCTTCAAAATTCCCCCAGATGTAGTCCTGGGCTCCCCATGGGATTTACAGGAGATGTAGCTAGCAGACAACCAAGCTGGAAGGTGTTCAGACCACTGCTAACACCTAGTGCAAGCCTGCAACAGTTAACTCCTAAATTCACTAGCTCTTTGTATTTAAACCATCTGAATTCTCTGGCGACCTCCTCTCATCAGCCTCTTTTCCAGAGATCCATTTTCATTTGGCTCAAAGACTCTTCTGCTCCTCTCCTCAAGCAAGGCCTGTTCAGGAAACACACAAACTTACCTGCCCATCTCCCTCCCTTCACAAGAGGGTGAGGGAGAGAATCCAGGACCCGAAGCCCAGTTCTGAAGCAAGCAGCAGCTTTCTTCTGTGCAGCAGCACAGCAACATTTGAGGTTGATTATACACATGCAGCAAAATCCTGGCTGGGCTCATCCCACAGAAGGGACTCATAAAAAGTTCACCTCTCCCTCACCTACTGCAACCAGGAAAAGCTCACAAACATCTGAACCACACTTGTTGCAGATGCCCAATGAAAGCTGTGCAGCCCTACGCAGAGATGACTGAAATGAGACACCATTATGCTATTTTCTGGTATTATTTCTATAAATTTAGCACTGCTAAAAGGTTCCAGATCGACATTCTCCGGAGACCAAAATCCTTTGCCTACCCTGAGAAGATTTGCAGAGAGAGCAGCAGCAAAACACATATGTGCTTTTCTCATCTCTCCCAGCCTGCTGAGGCTGAAATGACTGACAAAGGTCCAAAATGAGGGACGTACATAAATTATTAATGCTGCACTAGTCGTCTTGCTGTTGCTGTGACAGTCTAAAGACTTAACAGAGGCAGACTCTGCAGGGAAATACTACTCTGCTTCAAAATCATTCACTCAGCAAACTTACACACTGAGGAGAAAAGAATCATTTTGCAGCATGCTCTGTCAAACCCCTCAGCTTTAAAACCCTGTGTTTCTAAAGGCAAAGCATTTTTAACAAGAACAGGAACTCGAAGCATAAGGAACTTTCTATTTCAAGTATGCAACACTGGAACAGCATTACTTCTGGACACAAACCCTAACACATCCTCTCATGCCTGACCTGGAAAGTCCATGCTGCTTCTGAGAGCCAGATAAGCATTTTGTCTCTGCAGCCTGTCTGCTGAAACAGCCAAGTGGCACACCAACGAGAGGATAATGGGCCGCCATGCACTAGCAAGTGGAAGGGAGCCAAAAAGCCACTTCAGTTTGCCACCTGCACTCCAACCTGTGCTTTAAGCCCATGCAAGGCTCCAAATTCACATTTTATTGACCTTTTCTTTCATTCCAGGTCTCATGCTCTACCTGCTGCCACAGTAGCCGTGAATACTTGTGAGGAGTACACAAAGAGATGCAGCTTCCTACTGATCTATTCACTCCCTCTCCCCTGTTGCAAGGGGAAAAGTTTATTCAGAGGTATTCGTCTGTTTTACATTAATTCCTAGAACTGGGGTAAACAACCTGAAGTTTGACATTTCTTAAAAAAAAAAATATTTTCATCTTTCTTAGTAATCAGGATAGATTTACTTTTCCTTTAAACCACAAAAATTCCCTCCTAAAATATCTGAAGTAGTTACAGAAATATTTTCTTTACCAAAGCCCTGAAAAGCCTCAAAATTATTAATAACATTTTGAATATAAAGAGGCACAATATTGCTCCATACCAATAAAATATAAGAAAGCAGTTCATTTTTCACACAATAATTCATTTTGAATACTAATAGTTTCCATTAAAAATCCTTGCATTTAAAAACCCAAAAAGGTTTCCAGTAACTCTAGATATTGATGGGGGCAAATTAAAAACAGACCCTACCCCCAGCTGGATGGCATTCCTCTCTTTGGGTGCAATGTGGCAACATTTGATTGACGCATCTGATCCATTCCAAAGCTCCAGGCGATGTTTTAATCATCAATGGGCAGATTCCTATTCATTTTCAGAAAAAAAAAAAAAAAGAAAGAAGAAAAAAATAGAAAAACAGAGTAGAATATGGAGGCAGGACACAGAGCACCTGGCATTTGTCTAGAAAATCCAGCTGATTTAGCTAGGTTCATAATAATCAACAGATTAATGACTGAATTGAAGGCAGAAACTCACATCCACCAATATAAGCCCCTTCCTCCCCTCCACCCTCTTTCTGCTGTCTCAGCTCAACCCAGTCTCCCAACACAACCTGGAACATTATAGTCCCATACCAAAGGAAATTAAATAGGAATAGGGAAGAGATAAATCATGCTAAATAGGGATAGCATGAAGAGCCCATTGGCATGCAACCAAGAGCCCGCACAGGCCCTTGCTACGGCAGAAGACGGGAGATCAGGCACGTGTGAGGAGAGAGCAGGAGAGCAGACAGGAGAAGGTGAAGGTTCAAGTGGTCCCTGAGCTCAGGGGGTATGAAACAGCAGCAGAGTAGAGGAGTGAGCCCCAGCATGCACAACCAGCTCAGCCTTCAGAAACAGCATCACACCAGCCATCCCCCTGGCTGGGTGTCTGCTGTGATAGGCATGTTCATTATTGACGCGCATGGTACAAGAAATTTATTGTCAACCTTTCACATTAAACGGGGCTTCCCAGTCCACCCATAAATTTATTTTGCTATCAGCCAAACCCAAATTTGCCAGTATCAACCACTTCTGCTCTGAAACAGGCCTCCACTTACAGCTGCCACTGCTTCAGTTTAGCGCTGATGAGCACTGCAAGCCCTCAGGACCCACCAGGATAAAAAATGGCACAGTCCCATGAGGAATTTACCCATTCCAGCAGTGGCCAGAAGGCAAACGTCGTCAGTGTGACCCTTCCAGCTGGCATATCAGACCAGCCCACATCCCAGTCAACCAATCTGGAGCTGGGCATCTTGCCACTAGAAGTGGAAACCTGACTGAATGATCAGCAGGACATGAGGGAAATACTCCTGGTCTAGCTGGCCAGACATCTGTTTGGGAACTCACTGCACAAAGGTCTCTGGGAACACCAGTTAGTTGCCTGGTTGTTTCCTACATTCATTCTGTGCTCCCAAATCTTGGGAGGATTAACAGTAGGGAAGAGCTGGGTAGGGAAAAGTAGGGAAGCAAGACAAGTTCGTGCACTGCAAAGGGAAGGGAGCAGCAGGCTGAAGACAGGATCTTGCAGCAGGAAAAGTGGTTGCTACAGTGGAGAGCAGGAGTTCAGGGAAGCAGGAGGGGGCTGTCAGCAGAAAGTCGGCAGGCAAAGGCATGCCACTGCAGGGAGCAGGAAGGGCCTGCAGCCCAGGGCCAATAAATCACATATTGATGCCAGAGTCTTACACCAGCCCCTAAAGCCTCTACCATTGACTAGGGGGCTCAGAAACAAGCAGGATCTGCCACAAGCATGCCCACCCAGACAGTCATTTATCATATTTCAGGTCCAGGCCATTAAATAACCTGAAGATAACGACATGCCACAGTCACGTGGAGCTCACACGGCGAGAGAGGGATTTGCTCCCAGGTCTGACAGGGATTGCAGGGCTGCAGCTCACACATCCCTCGGGCTCTTCAGAGCGAGCGGCTGCAAACCCGGCCAGCCTGCCTCTGTAACCACCACCCCCCCAGGCTGTCAGGAGGGCCTGAACCCTGGACCATCAGCAGTGAAAGCACAAACCTCCACCTCACGCTCTAAATAATTAAACTCTGTGGGAGCAGCAGCAGACTCATAAAACTCTTACACAGACCAAGCCAGTCATTAATGGAGGTCAAAGATGAACGCTCCATTTTTGTAAGAGTGCTTTGATGCGTGGGGAGAGTGGTGAGAGGAGATCTTCATTACCCTCTCTGCTACCTGATGAATTTTTCCTTTCCTGGCTATCAACACCTCCTACTTCCACCCAAACCCCATACTGCTGGCAATCATCTGGACAGCCAGAGACAATCACAAGGTGTGTTTGGATGCCATTTGCACTAGCCAGTCACCTGCAGGTAGGGAATCAAGGAGCCTCCTGAGCAAAACCAGGCTCTACCAGAGGCTCAGACGGCGTTTATTACGAGGATTGGGTTTCACACGGATGCCACCGGGTGGAATCCCAGGGCCAGCGTGATGCTGAAAGCCATGCAAACCATGACCTCATACACCACCTACCCTACAGCGAGGCACAGAGCAGAGCACAAGCCAGTAAAATCTGTCAGGATTATTAGCTTGGGCTTGGAGCCAGAGCTGGGAGCTGCCACAAGGGCAGGGAGGCTGCCTGCAACCCTGCAGGTCAGCGGGAAGGAAGTGGAAGTCCCCTGACAGGCAAGGAGAGGCAGCAGGCAGGAAAGGCAAGACACAGTTGAGAAAAGGTCACAGAAACACTGGTCTGACCCGCCCCTTCTGGCCTTAAAATACAAATACACACACACACGTGGGAGCTTCTTACTACTACGCTTTGTTCAGACATTTTAAGCAGAGCTCTGCTCTTCCTGTTCTTTGCATTTCTCCCTATCCATGCTAGTTTTGGAAAAGGTTCTTTAGGCTCTCCATCAATGACAGCCTCAGATAGAGAGGAGAAGATAAAACAGGCTAATTTGGGCTTCCCCAAAATACCTAAATTGCATTGAGTCACCACATCAACACAGAAAACTCCCCTAGCAGCACCTAGCAATGCTTGGTGCTCCACTGGCAGAGCCAATTCCAGCCTACCCTGGCCACAGTGCCAGCCTGATTTATCTGCTGCATTTACTCCACATGGAAGAGAGGCCAGAGGCTGGAAGTGGCTCGGGGATCTCGGCTCCTGCACAAAGTGGCTGGTGTAGCAAACACTAGCTTTCATTTATTATTTATAAGTACTATTGATAAGATGCCCCTATTTTCAGGTCACTAGGAATCTTCTCTCAACAAACCCCAACGCTTGCGTGCAACGCTCTCAACTTCCCTCTGACAGAGCAACACTCGCACTCATCTATCCCAGCGTGGCAAAAGCAGCAGCTGTTACTTCCGTTATTCTTGGAAATATGGGGGGAAATAGCTAGGAATCTCAACCCTTGGCACCTCTTCCCTCCTGCCGTTTGGCTACCAGAACTACGGTTACTATTCAGGGCAGAAGTGCTCAACAGGGCACACATTCCAGGGGGCTGAGCCATCCCGTGGGGCCAGGCTCAAAATGGCAGGCAGCGATGAGCAGGGCAATTAGAAAGCACAACAGAAACCACAACATAAAAACAAGCAGCTTCTATTACAAAAGAGGGTTCTATGGCCTGGTTAGATCCATCACCCTATGTGCTGGGTTGTGGTGGTGCATCAGGAGCCTGCTGCTATTATCTGTTTGCAATGTTTCAGACCATCTTTCTGCTTAATGCATGAAAAGCAAGAGCTAATCAGATTCACTCTCTCTTTCTGCTTAATGTCTCCAGTTCCCAAGCATGCTCTGTACTGCTTCAATTGATGTTCAACTAACGCTGGCCAGGAGCACACAGTGCCAAAAAAAAAAAAAAAAAAAGAACTACCTATTAATTGATTTTAGAATTTTAGTCCTTCTTTCCACCTATTATATCTAAAATTCCTTCTGTGCTTGAGCTTTTCAAACAGAAATCAGGAAATTCCCATTTCCCTCTCTACACCACACCCAGCTTATGTATGAATCCCCTCCTCCAGAATGCTCCTCCAGTGGTATCTGGGCAACTACTTACAGCACAGTCCCATTAGGCCTGCCTCTCAGTCTCTGGGACAGCTTTTTTCAGTATTTCCTGGCTAGGAATGTCCACAGGATTGTCTCCTGCTGGAACTGTAATAGCCCTTTTTTGTTAAACTATTTGTTAAACTATCACATGCTCTCCTCTGTCTCTCCTCAGCACTATTTAATTATGGCAGTCCTACATGGGAACTCTAACATGCCCTCAGAATTTCCAGTCTGAGGACAAACAGGGTCCTGGAACAACTGCTTCTTTCACTGCATTCCTTTGCACCCCACAGGGCAGCTGGAGCACTGCTAGAGTCAGCTACCATACCTGGATCTTTGCTAGAGTGATCAAGGCAGAAGCACAAAAGGCTCCAGACTGAAGAGATCTGGGAAAAGGCTGGATTCCAGGAACACCCATCCTCATGAGCCAGGTTAAGCAGCACAGAAGAGTCACCCATTACAAGCACAATTGAGGTTCTGTCAGAAATAAATAATAACTAAATAAATCAGCAAGTATTTATTTATAGGAGATGAGAAAGAGATGTAGGTGGAAGACAAAAGTGCCAGGATACATATCTCTATCCAGGAGGAGTGAAAAAAAGGGAGCCTACAGAGATGAAACCCCAGACAGCCCCTGAATCTGTATATATCCCCCAGCTAATACCCACTGCATCAATCAAAACAATGGCAGCTCCAGAGAAGACCCCAATTATCCAGCTCCTTCACCAGCATCTTCCCCAGAGGCTGCACGCATGTGCAAGGGGATGGAAGGAAAACATACTTCTCAGTGAGATTACTTACAGCATTTGCTACATTGCCCCCTCTCTTCTAAATGTATCTTAAAAAAAAAAATTGCAGCTGACTTAGAAGTGTCAGATTTATAAAAACAAGTATCATTGAAAACAAAGACACTTTGTGCTCAGCATAACCAGTGGCACCATTATTTAATATCAACACACTGGCTCTTTCCTTTATTCACTCCATTGTTGGAACACAAATCCACTGTAACAGCCATGCAGTGTATAACCCTCCCGTGCAAAGCAACACAACCCTGCAACAACCTTTCTCTTGCCATAATGTCTTCATATACCAACAAGAATCATTTAGGCTTAAAAGCTTAAAAAAAAAAAAAACCCACTCAACTGAAAAAAAAAAATTTTCAGATTTAAAAAAGAAAAGTGCAGTTTTGTGGGTACAGCACGAAACAAAGCTCAAGTTGAAGCAACTCCCTTGTCCCTCCCTGCTACTGACTTGCAAATGGCTGCAGGACCATTTCTGATGTGTGCACCACACCAACTGCAACCTGCCAGGTACAGCCCCTTGTTTGGCCCGCACACGCACGGGCTCCCTGCACCCTGCTGCCCTGGCACGCTGCTCTCACTGACATCATCCTCACCTTCCAGCTGTACAGAATGCAGCAGGCAGACACAGCATCTGCTGCCTTAGCCATAAAGCACCCACTGTAGGCCAACAGACGCCTCCTCCCAGCTCCAAATGCACTCTGACCCTCACCATGACCCTGCCAAGCAGATGCCTGGGCATGCATCTCGCTAGGTGACACAGCCCCCTTGCTCACAGCCAGCAAGGGGCACGGGAGGTACCCCCACCAGCAGCAAAGCCCGGGCACAAACACTGCACAGGGGGAACCCTGGCCAGTTCGCATGGAGCCTGTGCTTCATCACACCCCCAGAGCAAGATGGCACCTCCCAGCAGTACCCCAGCAGAGTCCCACAAAGGCTCTCCCAGCTTCTGCTGGAGCTGGGCACTTGGAACAACTCCCAGGTCACAGTTCAGCGATAGGGAGATTGCTCCTCCTGGTGCCAAGGCACTTGGCCTCAGGCCTGACTCACCACAAGCACAAACAACATTCTCAAGACATTTCCCTGGGACCACTTGGTCCCACCAACTCCGAGGCCTCATTCCAAACAGCACCATCACCGTGTTTGGAGAAGCTCTTTCGAAGACTCAGGCTGGAGCATCTCCTTGGGCAGTCTTCTTTTGCCCTCTCGCAAGGGAAGGCTATGGCCACTCTTTTTTGAGCTCCTTAGTAACATATGAGCATAATAATAATAATAATGATTATTATTATTCCTAGGCTTATAGCAGTGAGCTGTTAGCAATGGGGCTCACAGCAATGGGCTGTTAGCCACGGGCCCTGGGGAACTACAGTATATCTCTTATTGCAAAGCCAATGAAACTCAACCTTTCCCTTTTTTTTTCCCCCCTTTTGAAAATACTGCTTGGGAATGGAGTCAGCAGCTGGAGGCACACAAGTATATCCCAGGGAAAGAATGAGAGGAGCAAAGGGGAAGGGAGGGACCTGTAAAAGAAGGCTGAGGGCAAGGTTTCACATTACAGCTGAACCAGGCTAATAGTTCATCGCTGCCAAAAAAGGGGGGCCCCACTTCCACCTTTCTTTCATTCCCTACCTTTCACTGCTGGCAAAACAAATCTCGCCCCTCCTGTGCAGCAGCTCTGATACCAGCCTGAACCTGGTGAGCAGGTTCAGCTCTCTTTCCCAGGAGAAAACTCTTCAGTTTTCTCTTTTTGAACAAGGCAGTTTTCTGAATGTGGAACAAACTGGACGTGTTGAGCACCAGGGTGGGCACAAAGCAAGGAGTCCAGACACAGAGCCATGAGCCAGGCATGACCACCCCTCTCAGAAGCAGCAAGAGGTTAGAAAACCCATCCTTACCCACGGCAAACTGTGGTTTCACCCAGTAAGTATACTGGTCAGCACAAACCAAGAGGCCCAGCTTAAAAGTCAGCAACAGAGGTGTTTGCTAATCATCTTAGGAAGTTTCACCTATTATTAGGCTCTTCCTACCAATAGCATTTCTGAATTGGATGATGAAGGCAGCCACATAGGTAAACATTGACACTAAAACTGAGCAGACCCAAACCAGACAGAAATATGAGAGGTACTGCAGGATTTGCATTAATAATTATGCCTATTTCTCAGTTGGGTTCTGTTATTATCAAACAAGATGGCTGCCTTCATCACTATGCTCAGAAATGTCCGTTTTCATTACAGACTTCACAATTACTTTCAGGGTGCTTTTGGTAAAGCATTTTTCTTTCCCCATCAGCTTCTACATCATCAAATGAACAAAAATAATGCAGTTCTTTCGATTAAAAAAGAAAACAAGCCTGTATTACTCCAATGTCTTTAATCCTCTCCACCTCCTCTGCTCAATTACTAAAAGCAATTTACAGACAATAAATGTAACTTCACAGCTGCCTGTATGAAGTATTTCCTTCATTTTACAGATGAGGTTACAGGCTATACAGAAATTAATATCAGCAAGGTCTACTTCCAAGCTGGATAAGCAAGGGGAAGAGATGAACTCTGAAAGAATAAAGACCATGCCTGTAGTCTAGTAAAACCAGTAACAAAGAATTAAGGATGTTACCAGTTGGATATAAATTCCTTGAAGGTATCTGTTAAATACAGTAGCAAACAAAAGCTTGTTTTGAGGCTTTGCTTGGTTTTACTCAGAACATCACGAGATTTCAGATGTTTTGTTTTGGTTTTTTTTCAGATTTACCACTCAGCTTCCCCTAGGCCAAACATCCTCACTTTTCTAGTCAACACCTTCCTAACTGCATGGACTCACAGACCCAAAGAGGGTCTTTCCAGGTGGTGCATGATGACCAGGAATCTGCAGCTAGAAACTCTATACATAATTTTAATGGAAGAAGATAAACGAGCCAGGATAGAGACCAATGTCTTCTGCCACAGCCTCACGGGCTTTGGCAGGGCTGGAAGGAGCAAGAAAGTCTGCTGCTAAAATTGCCAGTGACTTTGAAAAAGCACTCAGAGTAGCAAAGCTAAAGGCAAAAAAAAAAAAAAAAAAGAAAAGTGCAGTTTTGTGCAAGCACTCTTCTGATTATAACTGCTCCTTAAGGCTTAATAAAAATGCATGGCCAACTTTTCTTCTGCCACACATTAGCAGAGCTCAGAAATAGCACCTGAGTAGTTATAAAAGTCAGCAGGCCCAGCTTCTTCTAGGAAGAAACAGCATCAGTGTGCAGGTACTCCAAAGGCCAAGTCTTCTGAACGGACCCTTCAAAGGAAAACAGTCCTATTAAAAATAGGGGTGTTGAAGACAAAAAGGAGTGTTAATTTTGGCACTCCTTAATTGCACTGGTTCCACTCTGTCCATTTACTGCCAAAGCTCACACCTGTAGGCTAGGAAATTCACCACGCTCCTCCATCCAGCCCTAAGGTCCTTTCAAGGCAGCCTCCCCTTTTTAGCCAGCAACTTGCCCTTGCCCATACGTTTCCTTACCCCTGACTAATACAAACTATCATTTGTACCAACACTGAGCTTGGAAAACTAATTTAGAATTAAGGCCTTCAGTTCTAGCCTGAATACAAATACCAGGGGGCTTCTGTGCTGTGACAACCTTAAAACCAAAAGCCATACCATGCATGCATCAAAAAACAGACAGGTTTCAAGATGGACCAGGACAAACACAATGCAAAGGATCTGGACTTGTAAAATCTCTCACACAGGGAGAGCTGATAAGAAACCACATTTCTAGCAGAACTGCCATTTTCTGCATCCTCACTGCAGCAAGTCCAGAGGTTTGTGCTCACCAACACCCGTGCCCTTTTCACCCAGGCCTGCAAGGGCACCACAGTCTCACCCAAGGTCTGAAGATGGCTCAGCAGATGGAGTTGCTGTAGGAAGTGCTGCCCTTCAAGGGGCAGTCCATACACAGGGCACAGCATCCATGCTCCCCTCCACAGGCAAAGTGCCAGCCCCTCATGCCCCAAAACCTCCCAACAGCCACACAGCAGCAGGAGGAGGCAATCTGAAGGGCCTGAACAGGTTGTCCTGTGGCTTAAACTGGAACCCCCATGGCATCTCCAACACTATGAGAGTCTAGAACTCAACTCCTACCACAACCCCAGTCCAGCAGTCCCAGTGTTCATCACCTGAGGACAGGTCACAACGCTTCTCCCTCTCCTGAAGTCTTCCAAAGGGGATGGACTGAGAAAGAAACCAGTGGCTGAGGATGAGAATTTTATTTTTGAGGTTGGTAGATCTGTTGTGGAGGCTGATCCACTGATATTTTTTCTAATATAAAGAACATATAAGATGCCTAGAATTTGATAGCTGCTTTTTAATTAAATTGAAATAAGTAAATCACAGCCTGTTGCCATGGAGAACGAACAGACACAGCCTCTTGACTCCAGGGCAGGATCAAGCAGGAGAGGCAGACAAGGCTGTGAAATTAAAAACACCTATTTTAAAGCAAATGGTCTTGATAATTAGCAGAAAATGTGGCATAGGGAAATAATATAACCATATGGCAGGAAGTGGTTTTCAAGGTGAACTACAAAGCTGTTTTAAATAAATGAATAAACTGCTGGAGCTGCTGGGTCACTCACAGAATCATACATGCAGGATTAAACATTATTTTTAAAATACTTCCAAAAAAATAGCAATTAGCTCTTCTGTCACTCTCCTGCCTTAGCCTGCATCTTAGTCTGTTCTTATTTTTAAGGACTTATTCCAATTGATGAGCATTTGCTCCTATTTGCAGTTGCCAGAGAGCCGTCCAGGCTCATGCCTTGCTGTTCACCCTGAAGTAAGAACCAAGTTTATGAGATAAAAAGCCTTTTCTCTCTTACTCATTGTCCCTACACAATCCTGACCAGGCCATCAGACACAGATAATCATTCCCAAATCTGTGCATCCCTGTTACGACTTCCACGACAAAGTGACTTTGGAGAGAATTTTCCCTCCCCACACCCAATCCTGTGCTACATCTCTCAAAAAGCACAGCTCAGAGAGTCAAAAGTGACACTGCCCTGACAGGGGAAGGCAGCAAAGCCCTTGGCATATTTAGCTGATGAACAAGAACCCTAAACACTCCCTTCTCAGTTCATCCAGTGCATAGGACATCAAAATATTCCACTTCCAACCTCACCTGCTACCAGCTCACCCATCAGCAAAAGCTGCCCAGAAAGATGGGGCTGGATACTTTATGTTGCTCCTATACCACCTCTGCAGAGGGTATTGTATGGTGGTTGTCATGCCTATTTCAAGACACTTCTGCTCTGCTCAGATCTAAAAGAGCCGCAAGCAAGGAATCTCCCTCTTCACCTTTCTGAGCCCAGCCACAGCAAATCTGCCTTAAAATTTCCAGTGAGCATGTGGCCAAAGTGCATCACATTAATAACAGCTTAAAAATACTTGAATTAAATTGTACCTGATGACTCAAGTTTCAAAAATGTGCTGTACATTTTTCTGCAGGGAAGGGACAGATGAACTTTCATTTCAAACCTCCTGTCCACTCCAGGGGTAAAGCAAACCTTCCCTCCTGCTCTGCAAAGATCCAAGTTGTCAGCCACAGTCATTAGTCTTCCATGGCAGCTAACGACCCACACAAAACAAACTGTCAGGGTCCAGTCCAGTCCCTCGTGGAACAGCTGGTCACATTAAAAACCAGTCACAGCCTCATCCTTAATCAGCAGAAGTTGAGCTGGGTATTGACAATTCCCTTCTGATCCCCAGAACAACAGGCAAGTAACACAGGCAAAGACAGAGAAGTCAGGAGAGGAATTGTGGGAAAAGAGAAGGTTGGGGGAAAATGAGCAATTAATATCAGCACTGCCTGCTTTCACAGTTTGACCAGTTTTGGAGCATTTGCTGCTGTAGCTGAAATCACACTACATAAGATTTGTGGCTCTCATTAAAAATAAACTCCAGGTCCAAGTCTGCATGAAGATCATGCATAAACTTGCAATCAAGTTCACCCTGAAGGACACCAACAAGGACCCCAACACCACACCTTAAAAACACATGAGCAGGCTAACTTGCAGTCTTTAAACAGCTGAGGCTAACAGCAGGATCTGCTCAACCTCCCTGCTCAAACCCACCCTTTCTTTCCAAAGCTTGCAGCGAGGAGCTGTGAAACATCTTGGGACATATTAGCTGCACTGGAAGGTGTTAGATACTCTCCTCACTGCCTCTCCTGGCATGCCATCGGTTTCCTGATGCTTGTACCCAAGTCCTGCCCCACCTCCTGAACACAAATGGCTTCACTGTTTCTGACCTCACAGGCACTCAGAGGGCAGCAGGAGGCTTGTCTCTAGCTTTACTTCAGTTTAATTTTGACTGAAAATAGATTTAACACAATTATCAAGGCCAGCCAAGCACCTCACTCTGAAAGGGAACTGTGGTTTCTTTTCCGTCCCCACAAGCCAAGATAATCATGCAGGGTAAGACTCCTTCCCAGGGACACTCCCAGTTGGACAGAGCCCGGGTTAACGGGTGCCTGTGTTAAGACTCAAGCCAGGCGGCTGCTTGGCACACCAAGGAAGATGCTGCAATGCCCAGGAGCACGTTATTTTCATATCACAGCAAAGAGTATCATGGGCCAAAAAGAAAATTAATTAAAAAAAGAAAAACAACACCCTCCCACATGAAACTGTTCCCTTCAGCAGCATCACACCATGCTGTACACACAAAAAAAGGGAGAGTACTCGTGGGGATGAGCCCCCTGCCCAGGCTGTCCACAACCCCCCACTTTCATCACTCATGCTCTCCCCTTGCTTACTCTGCCCCGACCTCCAGCAGGCCCCTGTGCCATCCTAGCGTCCTGCAATCCCCTCCTGAGCCCCCAGACCACTTCCCCAGGATCCCTTCTCCTACACACAAACTTCTCCTGACCTCCACACCTCCAATACCCCTCACAAGACCACACTCTGGGCACCCACACGCAGCAAAACCGGGAGAGAGCCTTTCCCAAACAAGAGGACGATTCAGACGCCCGCCTCGCCAGGGTATTTTCAGCCGGCAGAGGGTCTCCCCACGCCGCTGCCTGGGCTCCCACCGGGAGTTTCCAGCCGTAACCCTCGGCGCCTGTGGCACATGTGCCGCTGTCAACAACTCCCAGGCACGGTGGGCAAGTCATGGGTGGGCGAGGGGTTGCAGACCACCGCCAGCAGTAACCTGGCTTCTGAAAGGCTGCTCGGGATGGCGCTCACTTTAATATTCTTAACAGACAGAAAGGTCCATAAGTGCCGGGGAGGGGGGCGGGGGGAGATGGGCGAGAGGAAGGGATGGGGGGGAGAGGCAATCCAATAAAACCGCACCGCGTTAACTGTTTTCTGTAAAAAGAAAATAATAGGAAGGAAATGGAGATTATTACCAGCCGCACGCAAACGGGCTGGCAGAGAGGGTATGAGTCCCAGCCTGTGGGAAGCATCACCGCTTCCCCTCGCCCTCAGCAGCCGCAGAGAGGCTGCCCCGCTCCCCCGCCACCCGCAGGCCTGGCCGCTGGACCCCCGTGCACCGGCAAGGAGCCGCCGCTTCGCCCTTCGCTCGCGGGGAAGGAGGCCGAGGGACGCAGGGAAGGCGGGTCCCGCACCCGCGGTGCCCCGTCCCCGGGGGGGGGTGTGCGAGGAGAGCTCGTGTTAACGGCCCGCTTAAAAACAAACAAAACCTCCCGCACACGCCGCGGGGGAGGAGCGGGACGAGAGGAACGACAGACGGACTGTCGGACAGGCACAAAATCCCAGAGATTAAAAAAGTCACGTCGGAACAAACGGGGAGAGGGGGAGGCGCAGGAGGGGGGCTGCCAGTGCTCCCCCGGGCCGACCCCTCAGGGTGAGACCCGCGCCCCTCCCGCGAGGCGTGGGGGAGGCGCCCCCGCGCACACGGTGAGAGGGGCGAGCAACCGCTGGAACGGCCGCCGCTTACCTGTGGGGGCCGGCCCTCAGGGTCCCATGGCAGCCCCGTCCCGCCCCGTCCCGTCCCGCGGCGGGCAGAGGGGCTCCCGAGTCTTTGTTGCGCGGAGGGGAGCGGGTACGGATCCTGTCAGCTCATACGACGCGGCGGGCACAGTCTCCGGGGCTTTTTCTTGCTGTTTTTTCTCCGGTCTCCCCACTCTGCCCTGCCCGCCCTCCGGCGGCGCTTAGCGCAGGCCCCGCAGCCGGGCGCGGGTCTCAGGCCCGACTGGCTGCTGGCAGAGAAGCGGCAGCGGCGGCGGGGAAGGAGGAGGAGCCGCCGCCGGCGGGGCGGGATCCCTCGGCCCGGCCGGGCGCGGAGGAGGGCTCTGACATCTCACAGCGCTGCCTGGAGGGGGAGGCGGCGCGGGAGGGCGCTGCCCCGGGCCCCCTCGCCCTGTCGTATGTCTTACCCACCACACCTCTGGCTTTCGCTCTCGGCCCCCGTTTCCTGAGAGGAGGTGGCGCCGCGGGGCCGCCCACCCCCGAGGCCTGGGTGGGATTGGCCTGTGCTGCGGGCCGGCAGGCTCCGCTCCGGGGCGGGAAGGCCTCGCTGCGGCGGGTGAAGGGGAGCCGCGGTGGGCCTCGGGGCGGGCGCCGCTGTCGTTGAGGAACGGCCGCCTTACGATTAGGGGGTGTTGTGGGGCCGTAGCAACGTTGGGCAAGGTAGGCGTGGGCTTGGCCGGCCTCTTTTAGCTTGGGCTAGGAGCGGATAAAACGGCCCCCTGAGCAGTAGGTTTGTTCCCCTCTTGAGGCTGCTTGTTGCTGCACTTTGGGCCTAATGCATAGGCCTGGGCCTGCCGCAGCAGTCTGAAAAGTAAATAAAAACGTAATTACGGGCATTCTAGTTAGGGCTCGCAATAAAAGAGAGGAAAACCCCCTCGTTTTCTCTAGAAGAGATAGCAAAATAGCAGTACTGAGTCAGATCATCATCCTGCCTCTGAGAGTGCTGAACAGACAAACCGTAAGACAGGCTGTTGGCTCCGACACGCAGACCACAGCACTGCCCCAGAAGAATCCCCCGTGACCTGGTGATCCTGTGGTCAGGCACATTCCAACCCACTGTTGGTATCTTCACATTTACCAGCTTCTAAATTATTTTTCTTCATTCTATTTTTTGTGTTTGCACCATGGGAAATTTTAATATTTGCTACATGCAGCAAACATCCGTCTCTCTAATTCTCTTCTTCAGATGGCATTTACTTACCTCCTTTTGTTTGCCAAGCTCTAAGCAGGGGGCAGAGAGATCACCTTTCTGCAGCTCTTTAATGCCCCAATATGCTATTTTCCTTCACAAGCCAAGTCTGGAAAACATTACACCACCAAACCAGGCCGTATATAGGAAACAGAGATGACATTTCTAGCAGAAATGCTGACAGCTCAGAAAACCTCGGACTCCTTCATCAAATAAACCCACAAATTCAATGAGCAGCTTACCTGCTGCTCTAGTCAGTCCCAAGATTGCTCCTGCCCTGGCATCAGCTTTCTAGACACCACAGTGGACATTAAGAAATGGCACCCTGCAAGCTTGCACATACACAAGAACCTACAGACCATAAACATTCCTCTATAAAGCGGATGCAGTAAGACCAGCAGCCATCCAAAACGCACCAAGGAGCTGTGAGATTCAGCCAGCCCTGCAGATAATTGTTGCACCTGCTCTTGAGAGCAGCACTGGTGATCTGCTTTATCCAGCAAGGTCACTCTTCCAGAGAAACAGATACAAATTTACTACAATGAAGACAGCAACAACAGCAATTTTAGAAAAATCACTTCTCAAGTGATCAAGGTTTATTTGGTGTTTGTCTAGTGCAACCAAAATTAACGAGGACTGGCAAGGTCTCTGACCACATTAGCTTTCTGCAAATTTGTTTTTCTGCTTTTTATTTTAGAATCTCTGCTGTAACTTTCCCTCCTGCAACCACGTGTCCCTGATATCTGTAGTATTGCACACTAAAATCAACACATAAAATCTTCTTTTTAATTACTGTCTCTGAAAGATTTTTTTTTTCCCTGTGTCTCTTCTCCTACCCTTCAGGCTCTCCCTTTCCCAGCTCATTACAGGAAGAAAATCTGCAGATGAAAACACATGAAATAGAAGCAGATACTGCCAGAGCATCAAACATGAAACATGCCGGTACCACTCCACAGACAGCATAATCAATGGCCTTCCTCCCAGAGCAAAACTCCCTAAATTCTTTGTTCCTGCATGTACGTGTCCCAAATCCCTACAGCTCATCACCCAGCACACAAGATCCCCTCACAGAACCATGTGAATGAACCCAAATAATTGCTGCCTTGGAACGAGCGTGTACGGCCAGACAATAAAGGGCAGAAACACATTCTCATCATTAGGGGAGTATTTGTCAGACAGCAACAACTCAAACCCCTCAATCCTTATCCCAAAGGAGACCTACAAATTGTTCCCGAAAGATAAAGCTCCGAATTAAAACTTAACAATCCCTAGATACTGCAAGCTCGTGGATTTAATGGAGATGTTGCCTTCTGTGCTCGTTATTGTCTCCCTGCTGACCTCTCCCTTTGTTACCAGCACCCTTTTTTGCTAGTGGGTAAGCAGAGAATCAGCAGCCTGTCGGTCACTTCACCCCTTTCTGCTCCATAGGTACTTTGGTTTTGTTTTTTCTCCAGTGGTCAAGTTGATTAATATAATTAGATTAAACTAAGAGCAATTGCACCTAACCTGTAGTTAGCTAGAATATTGCTGCTTTCTGTCAGATCTGATAAAGAGACCCTGAGCCCAAAAGCTTGTTTGCTTTTTTCCAGCTCTATCAGTTGATCTAATAAAAGATATTACCTTTTGCCACACAGCTTGCTTCCCTAGGATCTTCAGACCATAACAGCTACACCAACACTTTTAATGTTGTGCCTGCTTAAACCAAGACTTTCAGATTCTCTTACCTGTGAAGCAGAATAGGATAAAATGTGTTCCCTTCTTCACTGATTCTTATACTTTTCATAAATGTAATGCCCACATACCTTCTAGGACTGCATTGGCTGATCTAACATCTGTCACATGGATGGTTTGGTTTTCTTTTTCTTGCTCTCCTCCCAGGAAGAAACGGATGCACAGCGCAGTGTGTTTTGGTTTTATGAGCTTTGTTTTTGTTTTGTTTTGTTTTTTTCCCCTTTCCTCTATCACGTTGCTTTGTGGTTATACCAGAGAAAATGAGGACAATGGCAATTACTGTGATAGAAGAAAAATGTCTGTGATGACCTTATTTCTCAGGGAAGTTAATTTCAGAGTGTCGAGCCACCCCTAGAAAGATGTCTCCTGCACAAATCAGCATTTTAATATACACAGAATTACACAGAATTATTGTTAAGGCTGGAATAGACCTTTGAGATCATCAAGTCCAGCCTAAGACGTGACACCACGACACCCAGCTAGACCATGTCACTAAGTGCCACATCCAATCTCTCCTTAAACACCAAAGGGATGGCAACTCCACCACCCCCCTGGGCAGCCCATTCCAGCATCTAATGACCCTTTCTGTAAGGAAGTGCTTCCTAATATCCAACTTAAACCTCCCCTGGTGCAGCTTCAGGCTGTACCCTCTTGTTCTGTCACTGGTTGCCTGGGAGAAGAGTCCAGCCCCCACTAGGTCTTTCTCCACCAAAGAAAAGCTAATCCCTATTCTTGATTGTTGGAACAGAAACTTCCTAAGGAACAAGCAGCATTTCGCTTTCTCCAGAAAAAGTTTCAAGCTGCAGTCTTCATCCTGACACTCAAACAGATTGTTACAGATTATTAACACACAGGCCAGCACTCTGTACAGACAAAAATAGGAAAATCTGGGAACCAAAAAGAGTAACATGCCTTTTAATTGCACTGAGGCAGATTATCACAGGACAGCTTGGAGTGGAAATGGTGGAGACAGACTATTTCATGCTAAAAAAATAGAATGTACTTATGTGCAAGGAATAGCACTGCTGCTCCTCAAAGGAACCCTGAGCAATCCCACGTGTTTCAAAAGGCAGTAGGTACAACATACGAGCTTCTGAAAGACAGAAACTGAGGTGAAGAGAGGAATCATCTGTGCTCAGGCACTGAAAGCAGAAATACCAGAAGACCTCAGGGAGACAGTAGACAGCAGATTTAATATGTTTTTGCAAGGTGATATGGCAGCAAAAATCATGCAGTTAATTTAATTTGGGGTTGTAAAGGCAGAGACCTCTTCTTAGAGATACAGGCAATAGTCCCATTTTTTAATATAGCAGTGAGACCACAGTTTGAAGACATGTTTAGTTCTGGACAACCGGTTGCTACCTATATGTCAACAACTGGGAGGGAAATAAAAAAATAAAAAAAATAAAAAAAGAGGAACATAAAGTGATAAAAAAGCTGGAAGGGTTTACAATGTGTGTAGGTTGGCCAAATAACAACCGTGAAGAGCATCATGGGAATTGCATCTGAGAACTTTAGGGGTGCTGAAGCACCAGGGAAGAAGAAAGACTGTTTAGAGTTGTCTGAGAGAGTAAAAATGGCATAAATGTACACTCAATTAAGCAAAGGAAAAATTTACCTGCAAGACAGCATCCTGGAGGAGCTCCCATCACCCAAGTCAGACAAGACTGACTGGAGCAAAGCACCCAAGAAACCTTGGCTGCAGGAATGGATCAGATGAGGACAATGTGCCCTTGGGACTGACACTGCCCACTAACTGGGGCATGTGCAGAGCAATCATCTCAGTCTAGTACCTGGTGGAAACTTTCCCTACTCCATTGCTGGAGACACTCGTAGATCAAAATACCCATGCTTAGCCCCAGCAGGTAACCATGGGGGGAGTGCAGCATTCAGAAGGGTTGGGGAGGTGTATTGTCAGGATTTTTCCTGCCACTGGAATTTTCTTGAGACATCACTGGCTTATCATCTGGAAAAACTAGGTGTGCTGGCACTCCTGTGTTTTGATATTGTCACCATAGTGTTCTCTTGGATTACAGACATTTGAGGAGATTTCCTGGACAGCACTTACGTCTCCCAGGAAGTCTGTGGCATCCACATACAGCAGTTAATGGGAATGAAAAATTCAGAGGCTTTATTATTCCTTAGTTAGAGGAATGAGATCAAGATAAATCCTTTTTTCTAACACAGGAAAGCCAACTTGAACTTGTGCCCATAACACCTTTACATCACACTGTGCCATCTATACATTCTGGCCTGCCTGTGATACAGAAAAGGAAACCTGACAGTGTAATATGTTCCTCCCAAGCAAGGGCTGATAGACCATGTTGCTGCTCATCCTGGATGTGCCACACACATATTGCTGGGGGAAAAAAGAGAGCTCAAATAATTTTATAAAAATTCTGTAAGAGGTTTAAACATTATTTGGTCCATATTTTTTAAGACCATTCCTTAGGAAGGCATATGCAGTGATAATTATGAGTCCAACCGCACACAAAGCACACAAAGGTATAGTCATCCATAACTGTTGACCTTAAAATGGTCTTTCTCTACATAGAACAGCAACAATCTTCATTGAGGAAGCTAAACACTTGGCCCAACACACACGAGCAAACAGCAAATAGAAGTGCACTAACATTTGGGTTTGAGGTAGTCTTGTCATAAACTGATGAAGCAAATGCTAAAATTAATTCATCACACCCCCCTAGTTTATCATGAACCTCTGATTTTTTTGCTTGCACTCTGCCTCATGGCCCATCTTTCTCAGGGCAACACGTTACAAATCCCTCTGTAATTTCATGCTCTTACCTTGCAGGCTGTGTTTAAAGACAAAAAAAAGGAAGTGTTTCCTCCTTTCTGTCAAATGTGTCCCTTGTCTGAGTGCCAGGAGAGGTACTGTCAGCTCTGAAAATTCAAGATTAATCAAGCAATTAGGATTCAATATCTAGTAACTTCTGATGACTGGAAATGGGAGGTGCTGCATTTATTCTAGATCTACAAGAAGCCAAAATAGCTAGCCTGTATTTTGTGGACAGCAAGAGTATTTTAAATCTTTTGGGGAGGAGAAGGGGAGTTACAGCTCCTATGCAATCAATTTCTTCAAAACCCTCATCTGCATTTTGCATGTGCCTTAGCCAAGGGCTGCTCTGTACAGAGGGCCTCGCTGGAAAAGCTGCTGCTGCCCTTCATATTCACAGCCTGGCTGAGCTGAATGAGTCTGAGAGCAGACAGCAATCCCAGGGGAGCAAAAGGCAACCTGGAGTTTTACTTTCTCTTCCCCACATGCTAGCACAGCACTGCTCTGCTTGAATAAACAACCCAACCAAGCAGGAATTACATCACTTCCAAGCTGTGGTTTCTTTTAAACATTAAAAGGAATGGCAAGCATTTCCATTCACATAATTATCAGCATTATCACTTCTCCTCACACCTCATTCTTCTCCAGCATCTGACTGTTGGGATGGTAAGGACTTCCCAGCTTCCCTCCCTTGCAAGCAGAGAACACCTTTGCCACTCAACTGCAACCATTTCTCTTCCTTGGCAAGCTCAGGAACTTCCTCAGCAGTCAGGTAGAGTCCATGGGGTGGATGAGCAGCAGCTCAGAACATTTGCTCCATAAACATTTATTTGGGGAATTGCAGCACATGTATTTGGGCTTCCCATGATAACTCAGTTCTGATGAGCCTTCCTTAGTGCCAAGATGGTGGATACCTCTGGAAAAGAGAGTGGTGACTTCTCCTTCAGCTCTGCTACCTCAGCAGACAGACCCTGGCCAGGCAGAGGTGAGCCTGGTCGATACCTGCATGAAAATTCAAAAATGAAAAGCAAAGTGCTGCAGAAACCTGTGCTGGGGACTCAGGAATTAACTTGTTGGGTTTTTTTCCTAAACTCTACAGAGCTCAGCAGCTCCCATCTCCCAGCTCCAACCTGGACAACATGATACAAATAAGAATATAGGAACCTGAATTTTGTTCCAAATGCTGCAATTTTTGGAAAAAGTCACTTAACCTCCCAAGTCTCCATTTTTTTCTGTGCATGCAGCTGAAACATCATACTGAGCCTTGCAAGGACTTCTGAAATATTTTCTTTTAATGGCACATGTCAGTGCCAAAAGCACTGTTAGCAGCATTACAGGGCTAATTCCCTCACAAGGGAGAGAAGCTCCCTGTGGTACAGGTATTCTGGGTACAATTATTACCCCTGGAAGTGCTCAAATACCATTGCATGAAATTGTAGGCAGACAAATATTTCAGATGGAATAGAAACCAGAGGCCCTGACTGGTTATTAAAAGACATAACATTTTAAAGAAGCCCATATGGTAGCTTTTCCATGTTCACCCTGCTCCCATTTGGATAATTACATTCTCACTCCCTAAAGCAGCGTGGCTGACCTGCCTGGCCCTGCCAGCTCCATATCCAAATCTCCACGTGGCACAGAGAGATACAACACACCCCACCCCACAGATCTCAAAGAGCTGAAGGAAAAGAGGAGCTCCAGGAGAAAGATTCCCTCCCAGAACAGGAGCCTGAACAGCCCTTGCCTCAGGAGCTGACAACCTGCCCTCCTGTGTCGCTTCTCACAGGAACCTGCCTAGTTTTGTCAAAGTGCCATCACACTCTGTGGCTGCTGTGGCTGTGCCATTGCAGCTCTGGTGCTGTGAACCTCGTGAGACAGTTTGGCAGCTGAAAGGCCTGGTTATGAACAGTGAAGTACTCAGTAACTTACTAGGAGTAACCTGCATTTCTATTTTGTCATTAACAAAGGAAAACATCCCTGACAGTCAGTGGAGACTGGCTTGCCCTAGAATCAAGGAAGAGAAAACACTGAAGAAGGTTCACATTCTCCTCTTCCCTTGGAGATCAGGTAGTCATTGGTGCTCTCCAGCCTCCTCCATTTTTAATTATGAACTCTTGATATTTCACTGTGTATAGCACATCTTGACCACCACAGAACTCCAGAACACAGAAAGAGCAGCATCTGAGACTTCATCAGCTTCCTGACAGTGTCAAGAGGAGAAGCAACATGTGCTGAGAAGGATTTTTTCACCATGGACACACAATAAATTTTGCCAAACTCCAGATAAGATGCCATGTCCAAACAGTGAAAGACAGTGGTGGCAGCTCCAAGCGGCTGCCAACATCTGGCCAATTTTGCATTTTGGGTGCCAGTCTAACCCTCTGATGGGTGTTAGTAGCACCCTCCTGTCCCTCGCATGGACTGCTCTGTGCCAAGATGATGGCATCTCATGAAGCTATTTCTCCAGACTTCATGGGTGCAAAAGAGGGGAACCCATCCTGTGCCCATCTCTTCATAGGTGCTGGTGGCACCTAGGCCATGGCACAGAGCTGTGAGGGGTTCCAGAGGCACCAGCCGTAGTGTAGAAGACAGTCATGTTTGGAGATCTTCTGCATGGCTGTAGGTGCCCACCCCCGGGAGTATGTGGTCTGGGGGCTACCAGGAGAGCTGGCAGGTGAATGTGGGCAGGCAGGGGACAGCAAAGGGCGCAGAGAGGACCTAGGGCACCATCTGGCGGCTTCACTCACTGCCTTCCCTAAATCCCTGTCTCACAAGGTCACAGTATTGCACAGCCAAGGGCTGGAGAGACACCATGCCTTTCCAGGAGAGTTCAGCAGGAAGAAAAGCCCCCCGCTCTTGGCCCAGACTCACACCCCCTTTCACACTGCTAGGTGGGACAGAGGCTCAAACCAGAGAAGGAATAACCATTTCACTTGGGTGCTGGTCAGTCAAGAAACTCCCTTGATAAAGAACCAGCCCTAGCTGGCTATTTGGAGATATTCACAGTAATGACACCCCTGAGAAGGAAAAAGAAGAGCAGAAGACAGAAGTGATGAAAGAGAACACCCTGGACATACATTTCATTGTTGGTATCCACCACAGCAGGTCTTTCTTATCCACACATCAAGGCCAAGTACAGTTGGCATGTATTTGAACAGAACACTACCCATGCAAGAGCTTGTCCTCTGCAGAAAAGGATAAAACAAAGAAACCAATGAATCTCTCGAGTGCTCCCTGGGTTTTGCCTTCTCAAATTAGGATTTGCTGTAAAGCGTTGTGAAGGAGTTGTTTTGAAAGGACTAGATGACCTCAGTGTCACCAACACCCTTTGCAGCTGTGCCAGCTGAGACAGCACACTGAAGATGATCACGGTGAGACTGCATCTCTCTGGAGCAAAGGCTCACACCTGGTGGAGAGAGTGAAGGATCCCAGAGCTAACAGGGCACCTCCTTTGGAAGAAGCAGGCAGCACATTTCCGTCTCACACCACTTACTTTGATAATGGGTCTCCACTTCCCTGAAATCCTGTCAATACAAAGGGATAATTCAACACCTGGGAAACAAAGATCATCCCACTGTAACCCGAGAGCCTGCTCTGTGCACAACAGCACCATGCTGGGGGCAGCAAGGGGAGCTGAGGCCCTTAGGGACAGTTTGTAAGAGGAATCCATTCTCAACTTTCATTCACAAGCCAGTCACCACCCCTCACCTTTGTGGTGTTGGGGGAGCTGATCATTCATTTCTCCCTCCTTTTTTTTCCCCTCAATTGCTCAACACTGAAAAATTAACTCCTTTCTTTTTGCTAATAATACTCATTTTTTTACATCTATTCTCACGGGCCACAGAGCCAGGTAAGACAAAAAGACCAAATCACTGCCTTTTTCCTGAACAAATCTCTGCTACAAAGTAGCTGTACCAGTATGAAATAATTTATTTTTCCTAGTCTCTTCTACCTGTGCCCGAAGGCATTTCCTCATACCTCCTTGGAAAACTCCTTACCATTTACATACATCCCTGCTCTCTCAGGCTGCTTTTTACCTTTCACACAGTCGGGTGCTGCTGTGGCTGCCCGTGGCTCATGGTGCTAAAGCAGAGTATTGGCTTGTGGAGCTTCAAACCTTCCTCTGCTTCTCCCCGTGCAGCAGCCTTTTACCCCTGCAGGGCCAACCCAAACCCACTGAAACCAACACAGCATCTCCCCCCACTTTAACAAGCCTTGGCACACAGCCCAAACCCCCAGACTTGCCAGTGTTTCTTGGAAATTCTTATTTTTTCACTTAACTGATCAGAACCTGGTGTGATTCTTCCAGTACTGACTGTTCTAGAATAGCCTTTTCTATTCCAAATACCATTCTGCCTCTCATGTTACATTGTAAAGAGCTTCAGCTTCTTAATCTACAGAATTGTTCACGCATAAATGTAAGAAACACACTACTTAAAAAGGTAACAGAAAGATGAGACAAATCAATTCACTGCAAAGGGGGATCCTTGCCAGCAAGTTTTCAGTAGCACCCAGTATTTTAGCATTTCTAAAATGTAAAAAGCAAAACACAAAAACTAAGCAGCATTACTTTGAAAGTTTTCACTTTTCATCTAATCCACCAGCTTCTTCTGAATATTTTATTGACATACTGCCACATATTTATGATTCATCTCATAATTTCTTCACATTTGTTAAGGAAAGAAGTTGTTGTGTCTGTACAGTCCCCTGTAAAATCTCCAGTGAACATAAATGGTCAGATTAGTTAACACTAAAATTGTTGACTTCAAAACTACATTTATAATTGTCATGATCACTTAACAAATGGAAAATGGGTCTAATAAGCCATGCTGTCTATTCATTGCTTTTTCTGAAATGAATTCCTCAGCACTGGGAAGAGAAAAAGCATTTTCCTGTGGTTAAAGAAAGTCCAAATTGCATGTTTGAAATCTCTTCTAATAAAAAGAGCAAAGCAATAAGCGGATTATCTCTTTAAACATAGTATAGGAAGGCTGGAGGCCCCGGAGACATTTTCCATAGCCTCTATCTCTGATGCATAGCAACATTATCTTCAACTAGAGAGGGTCCTATGACCCTGAAGCTCAATTTTAATTTGATCTTCTTCTTTAAAGAGGTTTCTATGATTCCTCTCAAGTTATGCTGCATATTCTTATTTTGGGTTGGTTTTGTTTGGTTGTTATTTTGTTGTTGTTTTTAATCTGAGATAAAACAGCCTCTGCTTTTTGATCCACTGGTTTGATCGTGTTATATGGATATTTAATGCAACCTCTTCTCCATCAGAACTAGAATATGCATCAGCACAAATGGTAGGCAAGTTCCAGCTGACAGGAGAAAAGAGCTTGGATAGAAAATTCACCTCTAGGGCCTCCCTCCTCCCAGTCATTCTGAGTTTCAGAATTGGTCTACCTAGCAAACAATGTACGAGGGCAGGGATAAAGGAGCCTTATACTCTTGTTGGGAAATACTGGGCAACTGACACAAAGGCAAACCTACTGGTTTTGGTGGGGCACAGGTACCATGCCTGCTCCCACAGAGGCTCCACATCCCAGCGATAACAATATCCTTTGCCAAGAAGAACAGGAAACTGGGGAGTTTGGCTTGAACTTCTCTGGGCTGGAACCTGGCTCTAGACTTGTTTGGCTTATGCAGCCCCAGCAAGGGAGTTTCCTTGGATTCCCATCTCCTTGTTCCTCTTCCTTGTTCTGGAAAGGGCTCTGCCACTGAGAGATGTTGCCAGGCAGGGTTATTTTCTCTGTTTTCCTTTTCTCCCTCTTTATCTCTGTCCATGCATCCAGTCCTCACCCTACACTGCTGATATTGCTGAAGGGATATAATTTACTCAGAGTATGGTCACAGCAGGCATCTGTGACTGCTTGATGGGATTAGCAGATTATGAGAAAACATGTTTCACTGTGGGGCTCCTGAAAAAGGAAGAAAGGGCAGGTGGATGCTTGGATCTCAGTTAAACTATGCACAAAGGCCTGATGGCCATGTCAGGAAAGCTATAGGCACAGGATCGGATGGACTGCTGCAGGTCAGGATTAGAAGATCAAGTCAGAAAGCAAGGAAGTCTCTGGACTGTCCTGTCATTTACAGAGACCCAAGATTTAAGTATTTGAGCCAGGCCAGGAGGAAGAACCTGCACAGATCCTATCTGCACCATTTGTAAATACCTGAGAGTGCTTGACAAAAGGAACTTTTCACTTGCATCCAAAGGCTTTGCTAGACAATAGCTTTGCTGTGTCACCTCCGACTGAGCCCTGGTGGGATCTGAACAGATGCATTCTGCTGTTAATGAAGGGCAGTTTAGAAGGTGCCAGGGGTTTACAAATCCCTGATGGCTGTGACCTGAAGATTCCATGGATCTCTGCAGAGAATTGGGGATGTAGGAGAATAGTTCTGTGGTACAGAAAGGTGACTGGATCACATAGGGTCAGATTTTCCCTGTTAGATATTCTCATACAATGTATCTGTGGATTCTTCTAGAGCTGCTTGCTTCTTAGGTGTCTGCAAAATGATGAAAAGAAGGGAAAAAAAATGGAGGAAAATTATTCAAAAGATGACTAATTAAGTTTTAATAAGCAGGCACTGACGTTGGTTCTGTTAGAAATGGCTATAAGTGATCTGCTGAAATTGAAGCCACTACACTGAGAAATGTTGCTCCACCAGAGACAAACGTGACTAATCCAGCCCAAGGGACAAAGATGCCTCCTTTACTTGTCACTCTTCCCCCAAAAAGCTGTCAGACAGGGAGGGGAGGGAAGATTGGACTTGGTAAAAAAATTAATCACTTTGGATTCCGTGAAGGAGGAATTCCCTGACCTCCTCAATCCTGCTTCTTCAACAGTTGAGTCTATTCCACACGAACTCCCTGCGCAGACAAGGCGATGACAGGCTGGTATTTTAAGCGCTGCGTGGCACAGCCCCGCTGTAAGCAAGGTTACACAGCCAGCAGCTGAACTGCCCCCGGGTGAAGGAAGCCCTACCTACGCTGGCATTTTCCCTGTTGCCACCACCGAAGGGAAACGTTTTACACAAGTGCTGAGTGCAGACAGGTCCAGAACCTGCGGGATTAACCCCTCGTTACCCAAGCTGGCTGCCAGTCAGAATGCTCTTCTTTCGGGGGCTCTCTCTCTTTACAGCTCCCCCTCTGTGCGCAGCACCTGGCAGCGAGGGCTGGCCAGGATTCCCGGCAGCAGAGTCAGCTGCTGCTCAGCAATCCCAGCTCCCACTTATAGGAGAAACCCACTGGCCCAGCAGTCTCTCTCTCAGGGAAAACAGTCAGTTACATTCTGGCACAGCCAGCTGGAGGACGAGTGTCCCAGGAGGTCACAGACCAGGATGACCAAGAGGGAAGATGGTCAAGATGCTTGCAGCAGTCATGGCAAGTGCAGTCAGATTCTCCTACACAGAGATCATGGGGCCCTCCCACACTTCCCTTCCTTCTGACCAGCATGAGAACTGAGGACACTTGGTGGTGTCAGCTCTTGCTGCGAGAGCTCATCCATCCCCTCTCTTTGCTTTCTTCTCCATTGTTTCCCCATCTCTGCTTTGACCTTTACCCCACCCTGGCCGAGGCTGCCAGCACCAGACCCACTCGCACAGATGCTCCTTTGCTCTCAATTTGCTTCTACTCTGTTTCACAGACCTGCTGCTCCCCAGAGCTGCAGTGGTGTGAGCCATCCACAAGCAGTTCAGCACAGCCCAGACAGCTCCACTGTCAGGGAAAAAAACCCACACAGACTGCATCTCATCATCCAGACTGAAGCATTTCAAAGGGGGCAGCTGATAAAGGTATAGAGAAGAATAATTAGGAAAGGGAAAAGGGATCAGAACCTTCTGTTCTCCTGATCCAACTAATACAAAATGCAGCAAGAATACAAAACCATGGATGTTGTCTCTTCCAGTGCATATGATGCACTGGGATATAAACCAGCCTTTATTTAAAAAAACACCCCAAAAAACCATCCCTCCACTCAATAATCTGTTACCTGTCGCTGTCTTTGCTACCACCAACCACTGTGGTGCCACAGCAGTAACTGCAGGAGGCTACTGGCCTCGGGACCACACCACATGGAAAGTAGCTTTGACACAGAGGTGGCCACTTGATTTTGAACCACCTTTTCCTACAAGGTGGGAGTTGTGAAAATGCCTCAGATACTAGAAAATACTGTCCTTCATGAGACAGAGAGATGGAGCCATCTGAAGCTGGCACCAGCTTAAGCTCCACACTGCATAGGCAACCTGGGGAACCCTCCCCAACAGGACATCAGTGGGAGGAAGGAGACATTTTTCAGGAACATTTTCCAGCGTTAGAAGAGTGAATATATTTTTTAAGCAAATAAAAGGTCTGGAGGGAAAAAGAGCAATGTAATTCTGAGGACAGGAAGGAAATGTTCCCTGGGGTGCCTGATGCAAGTTTTGTCCCTATGGAACAGCTGATGCCTGCCAAAGGCAGGATAAAGGGCTGTGTGGGCCTCTGGTCTGCTTCATGTGGCCCCCACAATTGATCTGCACTTGCATATTCCCAGTTGCAGCTACTTTCACTAGGACTGGATTTAATTCCTTGTCTCTAATTCATAACTCCCACCCCACAAAAAAATCAGAGCCCAAAATTCACAGTGCCTTTTCCTGAGACCCAGAGCTGACAGAGGCTGTACCAGCCCAGCCTCTGTTCAGACCACCTCAACTCCTGCTACCTTGAAATAGATTTCAGGTGTTTAATGCAAGTGAGAGCAAAACTGTGTCCAGGGTCTGCTCCCAAGACACAGATTCCTACACCCAAGAGGACTTAGCTGCCTAAATCATCTGGAAAGGGCAATAGTGGGGACCAGCATCTGGCCAGCTCTCCATGAACATCTGTCCCATTCAGAGGCAGCAGTGATGCCAAATCCCTCAAAGTTTTTCAGCATATGTGATCCAGCAAAGCATCTGCACTAAACTGGGACTGCCAGAACTGGTAGAGCTGCAGGAGCAAGGGTCCTGCTGGAAGAGGGAAGACAGACTACATGTGCAGCCCGGCTGGCAAGTGGATGCCACGTCCTATTTTCCCTTTTTTGTGGGACTGGAGCCTGCTCAGGCCATAGTGACTCTGTAGGTTTGCTTTCCCCATGTGCCCAGTGCTTAAAGGAACTCCCCAAGAATAGGGCCCCAGCCCTTACCTTCCCTGGAGGACTTTTTTTGGGTGATGGGTTCTTTGTGTTGTTTTCAAGGATAGAATAGACTTCAACTTGATGCAAATCCAGGCACTGCACAAGGAAGAGAGAAGAGAGCAGGGGTCAAATAAATTACTTAGGTTTAAGACAACTAATTACTCACTACATTTTTCCCAATCTTGTGCCTAAAATTTTTAGGAGCCCCTGCCATCTCTAGAATTTTGAAGTTCCTGGCCTGAACTTGGGCAAAGAGAAACAGCTTCCCCTGAAATCTTTACAGTGCAGCTGTATCACCTTCCTTGTTCAGACTCACAGAGATGGGCTTCAACATTACCTACCCTGTGTAAAACAGTGGAGAACAATGCTAATGCCCCTGTCACCCTCAGCTCCAAATTGTCCCAGAATGCAGAATAAAGACTCCCTCTGCCACATGAAAGGATATTGTGCACCATGGGGGCCACAGGTGTTAAGGTTATTCCAAGACTGTTTATGGCCATTCTGGGCACACAAGGGCGAGAGGAGAGATGAGGCTGGGATCCTGAAGCACAGGGGCTGTCAAAAATGGGAAACCCTGCATCAGGCTTGATTTTTGTTTCTTTTTTTTTTTCTTTTATTTTTTCTTTTGTTTTTTTTTTTTCCAAGCCAGAATTCTTCTTTCTTCTTTGAGTGAGCAAAGAATAGTAAAAAAAAAATCAATAAGATGCCAGGCCCTCAAACATCTCTGTGGCCCACACAGAGCAACACACAGAGCCCCTACGCGTGGTGCACCCGGCTGCTCCCCCAGGTAATCGTGTCACAGGAGATGCGTGTCAGTTTGAGTGATGTTCCAGATCTGCCTGAAGGATCAAACATAACAATCAGGAGGACTTTTCCATGTGTATTTCAAGGATGACAGCAGGTTGCCAAGGTGGCTGTTTCTCTGGCAACAGGAAGATGGGAGGAGCCACGGCCGTGAGAGGGGCAGATGGTATTAGTAGAGAGAATGCAAAGGGAGCCCTGCAACACAGCGAAGGGGATGAGCAAAGCATGGAGGCTTGGGTCTGGGGCTGCCACTCACCTGAACCCCCATCATTTCATCCAGATTTGCAAATGCTTGGAACCTTTTGGGATCATGGACAGCAGGGCAGTGGTTTGAACAAGACTAGATGCTAGAGGAGCAGTGTCTGGGA
>VYZU01037786.1:0-31303 GCA_013401355.1 Ceyx cyanopectus
CCATCCATCCATCCATCCCAGCATCTTTGTGTTCCCATCCCAAGCTCCATCCACTGCTGGTCCCCATCACACCCCGTTTTCCTCTGCTGGGCTGGAGCTAGTGTGTGCAGCCAAATGGCAGCCCCGGGGAGGGGACAGCTGACAGGCAGCATGGATCCTGTGGTTCTCAGGAAGATAAAACAGCAGGAGCCCCAGCCCCAGCCAGCCCGTGACCTTGCTGAGTTCCTGGAGATGAAGACAAGGCTGGTCCCCTGTCTCCAATGAGTGACGGGACTGATGCGAGGGGTCGATCTGTGCAGGTGGCAGAGGAATGAGTCGTTGATTTATAGCCCGGGAGGAGCATGGGTGGAGAAGGGAGCGGGGTGGAGGACAGAGGATAAATCAGGCACTCAGTGAATGAGCCCATTCTGCCTTTCTTTAGGAGCCCCCAGGCACCCCATGCAGGGGATTTCCCCACTGCCAGGGAGGCTGCAACATGCAGGGACAGACAGATGCCTCTCCCCAGCCCCACTCATAGCTCTGCCCATGGGTTGTGCTGAACATGGTCCATACCCCAGCACAATCCTACTCCTTCCACTCAAAAAGATGCTCAGTCCCCTCTCTGCATTGGCTGCAGTGAATGATCCTATGGGCTGCACCATATCCAGTGGCTTTTCCCAGTGTGGGCTCTCCCCCCACAGCCCAGACCCCCATGGGGCACCCCAAGAGCTCACCGACACCAGCCCCTGGATGGTGAAGTGCAGGTTCTTCAGCTTGTCGATCACGGCCTCCCCCAGCAGTGGTGAGAAGGTTGGGGAGCAGCTCCACTCCACTGAAAGGAGACAGACCCCAAGGTGCTGCGTGGCCCTGTGGCTACCAGGGCTGGCTGCTGCCTGTCAGGGCTAGCAGCTGCAGAGGGACCACGGGAAGCAACAGGGACAGAGGCAGTGGAGCAGAGGCTGGGGAGAGGGGGAGCCACAACGTAGGGGGACAGCATGGGGAGCTGTGATCTTCACATCAAGCTATGTCAGACAGGGAGAGAACCCTCAAATGATGGGTCAGGAATGGGGGATGGAGGAAATTCTCCCAAAAGCCAAAAATACCTGGTTTAGTGAGTGAGGGGTGCAGGAGCAGCAGGATGGCAGAGCAGCACAGCATGCAGGACAAGGCTGGGGGCAAACAAGCAGCACTTGGGAGTTTTGCCATGGTGCAGGGGGGTGGTTTGGTTTGGTCTGTTTGGGTGGTAGTTGTGTGGTACACAGTGCATGGTGGCCCTGGCTCCTCCAGGCTTGAGTGCAAAGGGAGTTCGATGGGAGCCTGGCAGCAATGCCCATGCCCGTGGCACACTGGCATGGCATGCACGTGTTAAGAACCCCAGCATGTGTCCCCCTGCACACCCGAGGTGCTTGGCATGGCTGCGTGTGATGTGGGAACTCCAGTCGTTACCTTTGTACTTGGTGACGACGGCCGAGTTGACACTCGGGGGCTCCCAGAAGGTCACCTGCACTGAGGAGCTGCTGGCCACGGAGAGGTGGACATTGGTGGGGGCATCTGGCACTCCTGGGACAGAGAGTGAGAGGGACCACTACAGTGAGGATGGTCACTCTGAAACCCTCAGTGTCCCTGTAACCCAATCCCAGAGCGCTGTGCACCCACATGATGAGCCCCAGCTCAGGGGTGCAGGGATCCTCTGACAGGTGTTGTGCAACCCCATGCCTAGACCACACAGAGCCCTGCTCCTCCCCACCACGCTGCACCCCCGGCCCCTCCCCAGGCCCTCCTGCAGGCACTCACGGGCATGCTCAAAGCCTGCCTTCATGCGCTTGTAAAGCCGGTATCGCCACTCCCAGGCCTTGAGCTGCTTCTCCTTCTCGGAGCAGTCGGCGCTGGGTGCCTCATTCACCACCTGCGCCGTCAGCTCGTTGACGCGCTGCTCCGCTTCCCGCACCAGCGTGGACAGGTGCAGAGAGCGGCTCTCCAGGCTCACAACTGTGGGTTGGGTGGGCAAGGCCGTGGAACCCAGGTGGAGAAGCCAGGAAGAAGGGGGGGGGGGGCGGGGAATAAAAGGTGGTTAGTGAGAGCCCAGGCTCTGGTGGCTCCAAGATCCCATCCTTCCCTATGTAAACTGCTCTTCAGCTTCGCTCCAGTACATGGCCCCACTTGAGCCCCTGCTATAGAATGCACTGTTTTCCCAGAGCCCACCTCCCCACCCAGACTCTGCTGCCTGGGGCGTCCCACCCCATCAGGCTGGAGATCCAGGTGATGGGTGCAGAATGACTGCACCACCCCAACTCACAGTGTGGGCTCTCCTTTGCTCCCGCCTGCAGCAGGGCCCGGGCTATGGGAGCATTGTTGGTCATGATGGCGATGTCCAGAGGCAGTAGCCCCTCACTGTTGGGGGTGTTGAGGTCCAGCTCCTCAGGGCTGTACTGCTTCAGCAGCTCCTGGACCCTGTCTAGGTCCTGTAGCTCCACAGCCTCGAAGAGGGCAGCATTGCTCTGAAACTGGGTGGGAATGAGAAAACCAGGTCAGTTGAGCATGGGGCACCCTCTGCCATCCCATCAAGCACCCCAGCCCCTCACCAGCACCCCACAAATCCAAAGAGGGCTAGCTGCCCTCATCCCAGGGGTTCAGGAAACATTTACTCCTTGAAGACACACCTGGAGGATGCTGAGCAAACACCCAAACTGGCCCCAGCTGAACTTAGTGCACGTGTGGCTTCACTCTTGAGCGCACCCTTGGACTTCCACCTAGGTCACAGTATCACCCACACACTGGCCCTCCATCCCCACCTTCCTGGCCACAGACTCACGGGACTGAGCCAGTGGGAACTGACCAGGTAGGACTTGCGGAGCTTCTCCTTCTCGCTGCGTCCTGCCAGGCTGCCCTCGTCGAAGGACGTGTAGTTGACTCGGAATTTCCCCGACAGGTTTCGGTAGAGCCGCTTGGCTGCGTTCGGCGAGGAAGGGCCCGGCAGCTTCCTGGCCTGTGCCAGCTGCAGGTCCCTCATCTGCTGCGTCATTTTAGGGGAGGACGACCTGGGAAAGGGCAAGGAAGTGTGGGGAAAAGGGGCACAGAGGACAAGCCACAAAGGCGGGGAGGCACATCTGCAGCATTGGGGCCAGGACATGATTCAGGAGAGATGGAGCGGTGTCAGGGTGGCACTGATGTGCGTGGCTGCGAGGAGGATGCTGGTGACAGCAACGCCCTCATCCATCTCTTATCAGCTGAGGCCAGTCGGTTCCTCCTCCCCATCACCACTGCTGGCCCTGTGGGGGTCACGAGAGGTTCATATGAACCCCGAGGGTGAGACCAGGACTGGTTCTCCAGCCCTTCCCTGTGTTGACAATGGGAGCTGCAGGGTCCCACCAGCCCTTACTCAAGTTGGCTTGGGCCAGCCTGTGAACCCTCTCCACATCCATCCTTCCAGGAGGAACTTGTCTTCTGTGCTTATCACTCAGCTTCCTTTGGTACATGACTTTCTTTGGGGGTCTTTATTCCAGCAAAGGAAATAAAATATTTCTCTGAAAATGAATCAAGAGCAGGGAATACACAAAAGGCTATTCCTACTGGCACCAAGGCAATGCCAGGTCCCAATGGCGACTAGTGACCCCCAGTGTCCTCCTCACCAGCAGACACAGGTTTCAACAGCTACTCCTCACTTTCTCCATCCATACTGCAAAGCAACAAAATATTTTCTTCACTCTGCTTTTGTTTCTTTAAATAGTCACGGTAAGTATGTACGAGTCACTAGGAAAGCTGGCATCTTTTCTTGGCTCTGCAGCAGGGGAGCTGCCCCTCTCCCTGCAGCCATGACCCTCATGTCACCACTCAGACCTCATCCCCACCAGGCAAAGCCCCCAGTTTCAGCGTGAGCGTGGCCTCGCTGCTGCTCTGTGGGGCTTTTGACCATGAGTCATCCCTCAAAGCACCGAGGCTTTTCACTGGCGTCAAACATCTGATCCCCTTCTTGCCGTAGCCCATGGCACAGTTCCCAGACAAGGAGCAACAGGTCTAAAGAGCATTTAGAGCAACTCTGCTTCACACAGCTTCTCTCTGTTTTGACCTCATCCCCCTGTGCATATTTAGGGGCAAGGTCTTTCCCCCTATCACTTCATTGGCTAAATATCAAGCAAGGGGTAGGCGTGATAAGAAGTGTGACAGTTGTCTAGAAGTCAGGCCAAAATGCCGCTGTGAGGCTGTGCCTGTGGGGATGATGTTTATAAAGCCATCATCAGGAGGCAGGATATTAATAACGACCTCACGACGTGCTCTTCATCACCCTGATTTCAGATTAGGCACAGTGGGCTGCAGGCAGCCTTTTAATGATTTTCCCTTTTATTACTGTGATGTTTAAAAGAGGAAAATGATGGGGACGTTGGCTCCTGACAATCACTCATCTCACTGGCTTCAGCCCATGGATTTAGAGGTTTTGAGTGTGGCCCAAGCTGTGGTGTCCAGTTGCTGCCCCAGACTCTTCCAGGGATGGGTGTTATCTGGGCTTTACAGACTAGACAGAGAGTGAACACCAATCACTTGAGCTTCAAGTGGCAAGACACCCCCTAATCAACCGTGCAGAGATCTGTACAGAAAGGTCCATCTGTTTCTGGTGGGAAGGAGGGGGAGCAGCTCTCCATTAGGAGAGCATCACCATCGGGGGAGAGACCTGAATAACGCAGGGAAAGGCTGGAGAACCAGTCTTTGGCTTGCTGAGATCTTCCAAGCTCTGGAAACAAAGACCTGAGCTTATGGCTTTGACACCATGTTCCATGACACAAAGCAGCGCCTGGCACTGCCACTACTGAAGGCTCCTCATGCCAGGGACTCCACACAGCACACACAAGCCATTGAAGATGGCAAGTACAAGATGGCAAGTATCAAGGAGAAGAAAAGCATCACACAGATCTGCCATGACTGGTGGACAGAAGAGAGAAAAGCCATCTGTGTCTGTGCAGGCACGGAACTCTGGAAGGAAGAGGCAATCAGGAAGGAAGGTCCTGACCCACAGACCAAGCCCAAAAAGCAAAGTGCTATCTGACACACTCAGGAAAGAGAAATAACCAACTTGAGAGGCTCTCCATCAAAACCCTGACCTTTCTCTTGTGTTTAAGAGCTCCCTGATGCCCAAGTCCTCCTCTCTCCACCTCCAGCTGATGCTCAGAAGTGAAGATGATTCTTTTAGCTGGCTCCTCATCAATATGCTTAATTCCACTGTGGTTCCTCTTCATCCAAAGGAGGTAACAACGATCTCTCACATCAGGAAAAGAAAGAAGACCACAAAAATTCCTTTCTGAAACACAGAGTAGACCCTGTTGTAACAGTTCCCTGCTTCATCCATGCCTGCAGAGTCAAGGTTTAAAAAAGGAGTGGTGTTTTGGAGCAAAAGCACTTTTTTTTCCTGCCAATTAAAATATATGGCAAAAGACCCAGTACGGGCAGACAGCAGAATTTGGAGGAAGTTCTCTCAGAGATGGTAGAAACAGGGGCAACACAGAAATTTCTCATTATTTCCCTCATCTGATTTGCTTTTAATGAGAAGTAAAGAGACGGAAATTATTCAGAGCTCAGGAGTGAACATCTATCTATATTAAACCGGCTGCCCCAAAGATAAAAGAGTTTCCTGGCCTGTGGTTATGAGTCATCTGGACTTAGTGAAATAGTCTTGATTTATCTAGAGCTAAACTTTGTGGCGGAGCAACTGATAGCTGAAAACAACACCCACAGAAGCCGTGCCCTCAAGGTATGACCAGCCAACACCAGCTCACCCCCATGGCAAAGCCCTGTCTTGTGGGGAGTTGGTGGGAGCAGATCCCACCTCCTCTGCCTTTACAGTCTCAGTGCAGCCACATGAAATGTATCTCAACCACAACCAATTCTTGTTGCTGATCATTTACCCGCCTCCTGCAGGGAATGGGTGTTTTGCCTGCCCCAGCAGTTCAGTTTTCTGGCCATGGGATGTGCTTGTGACCATCAGGGAGGTGGTGGGGACATCACGGCTGCAGTGCTGTAAATCCACATACCAGCAAACTCCATCACCCTCTCCATGGAAAAGGCAAAAGGATGCATCAGGGCTGGCCAGACCCATCTCAGGAAACCAGTGCAATGAGGATTTGTTTTTAAAAGCACATGAGGATGGATGTGCTTAAGACAACTTAACTTTCTCCCTTCTTCTGCCACAAGCACAAAGCAAATCCACTGGGTAGTTAATAATGTTGTGGTTTCTGTGTATTTAGGGTTTTAATGTTTCCAAAGCTGCAGACCTTGGCCTAGTGAACAGTGTTAATAATTGTTGTAATTATATTAAGCACATTTTGTTTAAGGGCGTAGCCTCTCTGAGCCTCCAGCAGAGAACCAGTCCATGTCAGACAGGGCTGCCCTGTTCTACCAATGGAGTCCAGACCCTAGACTGACTGGAAGGTGCCCTGCTCGCTCTCAGCCCAGTAGGACCTGGCCATCCATCCTTAAGCACCCATGGAGACAGACCACACCAAGAAGTGCAAACCTCAGGAGGACTGTGGATTTCATCCTCCCTGCTGCCATGTGCTCCTGTCTTGGGGCTGGGGCTTGTGCCTGGAGGTACCTGGACAGAGAGGCGATGGCTGTGATGCCTGAAAGCCACCAGAGTGGCTGCTGGGGACCATGGTGGACATCCCACACCTCCTCCCACAAGTGGGAGACAGGGCTGTGAAAAGACTCATGTGTCAGCAGTGCTGTCACTGGTGGCAAAGTTCTTCCAGCCAAAAACTGAGGCTGCCTCATCCTTACCACCCCTTACACTGGCCATGGAAGAACTTGGGTGTTCCAAGACCATGGAAGAACTGGGCTCACAGGTGCCAGCTCACACTGGCAGCAAGAGCAGACTCCAGCCTGCAGCAGCAGATGTGAGCTCAGCCCATGCTCCTCTCTTTGGGATTGGTGTCACTTCAGGGAACTGCTCCCCACTGTCTGCAGCCTGACATAGCAAAGCGAGAAGCCGCTGGGCTCCATGTGTGAGAAAAAAAGGAGCCCATAAGACAGAGCATAAAGAGTGTTAATGATTTGAAAGGAAGAAGCTGTAGGTGGGAGGAGAAGTCCTTGCAGAGCTTGTTGTAGCATCGTGATGCCGTGAATGTCAGTGGTACGTTAGCACGAGTTGCCAGGGATGCTTTCCCGAGCCACAGTCCAATTTAGTCCGTATGGGGTATCCAAAGAAATGAACAGGCAAAGGACAGGAGAAGCCTAAAAACCACTTACTGGGGAGAGCCAAGCCCAACCCAACCCAGTCAATGTGACTCCAAACTGGGAGCTCGCATCAAGAGATCAGCCAGCAAGCTCAACACACAGGCTGTCTCCAAAGAACTCGGAGCACTAGGGGCCTCTCCTTGCCCGAGCACACTCAGCCACTCTCCCCCTTGGCGCACAAAGGACATCACACACGATAGCCACAAAACACTCGGGCACCAGATACTCTATGGCAGAGTCCACTCCAGCTCCTAACACACAAACGAGCTCCTCTCAGGTCGTGTGGACACGAACCAGAAGCACAGCATCCAGCACAAAGAGGAGCTGCTGATGCTCTCGCATTTTCCACTCTTTCTGCCTGAGTACAAGCAATTTTTTCAGGACTGGGGAAATAAAGACTGGATCCAAAACAGAGCACGAGTAAGGGGAGCCCTTCCAAAAGAAGAGGATTTCATAACCCACCAAAGGGCACACTCAGAGCCAGTGCACAAAATGCTGTGCTCATCACCCCTTCGAGGTGTCAGGACTCAAGGGAGCAGCCTGCACACCAGTTCCCCACCCTGAGGTGTGTGGACCTCAAAGGAATTTCAGTATTGTGCTGTGATCTGGCTGTGTGAAGATCAGAGCTAAATGCTTCTGCTCCACAGAAACATCTGCATGCCTAGAAAATGCACTTGCTTATTGAAACCTGGGTCCAGGGAAAGGCACCAAAACAGATCCAGGGTTTTGTTTGATTGTTTCCTACAGATTTCTTTTCTTTCCCACTTGGCAAACCCAACGGGTTTTGTTTTGAATGGAGCCGAAACGAGCATGCCTCTTTTGTTTAGCAATAACAACTAACTTATATAGATCCTGCTCCTGCCAGGACATTTTTGTTTGAGCTCCAGAAGCCCAATGCTCAGAGGAGCTCACGAGTGGTGCAAGGCCAGGAGATGCTGCACGACTCCCAGGTCAGTGCAGAGCATCAGGCACTGGTTTGGTGCTGCTGGTATGGCTGCATGTTGTCTCATGCCATGGTGCCTGTAGCAGATTCTTGAGGAGCTCATGACAATGGGCAGCAGAAAATGAACCTCATGGTCATGCAACCCACCGCAGTACAGCATGGCATTGGATTTGAAAACCAGTTCCCACCAGCTCTGTACTGGAATAAACTGGAGGAGAGAAGCAGATGCTGGGTGAGGTCCGCAACATTCTGCCAGCATTCAGTGCCCTGGTGAAGAAGTGGAGGATTCCTTGCAGGAGCAAGAGGGGGTCAGTGTCTTCCCTCTCTGTCCAGGAGGCTTTAGCATCCTTTGGGGAATGCTTGCACTGGGGTTGCTGCTGCTGCTGCTGCTGCTGCTGGGTGAGGTTAGGACCCCCAGGATAAGCCCACACATGGCTATGGAGGGGCCACGGCAGCAACGGGCTGAACACACCACATCCCACACCACTGGGCTGGCTGGCAAGCTGGAGGTGTCCTCCTGAGGCATGGCCGTGTCCCCTGGTGCAGCACAGCAGGGAAGAGCCTGCCCGCCTGGCTCACCCCCACCCCACCTCCCTCCTAAATCCCAGGCTTTGAATTTGGGAGAGACGGAGACTTCAGGACTCCAAGAGAGGTTCAGAGCCAACCAAGTAGATCACTTACTGACAGTCCATGGAGGCCTCCCATAAAACACCCCGTTTCTGAAGGGCCAGCAGTAGATTTAGGGGAGGGGAGGGAAGGAGCAGAGGCACTCAGACAAATTCTGCTGCTACATGATAATGTTGCTGCTTTCTCTTTTCTTTTCTTTTCTTTTCTTTTCTTTTCTTTTCTTTTCCTTTTCTCTTTTCTTTTCCTGAACATGGTTCTTAAATGAGCCCAGAAGGAGCCTGTGGCTCAACCCCCACAAAAATACGACTGGAATCACTTTCAGTTCTTTGGTCCCCAGTGACAGCCTGCTATCATGGTCAGGATCACTGCTGTGTACAGGCCACAGTAATGAAGTGGCACTGTCCTGGCCATGCTCACACATGTGTGTCACTCCTGGGCAGCTCCTGCCCTGCCTGCACACTCAGCACTGCCAGGACACTGAGGCACTTCTCAGTGACTGTGCTAAGGGGTGGTGTGCAGAGGCTGGCTCTCCAACCAGGGCAGAGGATGATGGCAATAACAACGGCCCATCAGAACCAGCTCTGGAGAGGAAACCAGTTCGCACAGCCTGGCTCCGGGCACCCGAAGCCATCCTCTGAGGGAGGGTACACAGAAAATGCCAGAGGCTCACACAGTCTCCATCTGGAGACACAGGTTAGGAAGAGGATGCTGAAGGGAGAAACAATAACTATATGAGGCTTTCTGCTCTGCACTCCAGCCCAGCTCCACTGGCTTCACTGTTTTCATGAGGATTCACCCCAACAAAGCTCCTGGCCCACCCTGCCCAGGGACTTAAGCCTAGAAAATCTGCTTTTCTGCTTTTGTGCTACTACATTTCTGTGGGGATTGAGCTAAGTAGGTATGTGCATTGCAGACTGAGGGTTTCCCTGCATGGAGGGGTTCAGAGCACAGCATCTCCCCGTCACCAGGACCACTTGTCCTTGGAGTACCTCCCAGTGCCAAATGCCCCCAGTCCCTCCCCATCAGTCCAGGCACTGGGAATGGCAGAACTGCCCCTGGGAGCTGTGCTCAGTTTCCAGTGCTCCCGCCTCCCAGGCAGGGTAAACCCTCCTCACTGTGCTCCCCACAATGGCAGCCTTTAATTGCTGCTTGACATTAAGTATCTGAGCAAGGAAGTCTTGGGTAAATATTCTTGCTATGGGAACACACAGTGCTGAGTCTCTTTAATTACATTGTTTTTGTTTGGCTTTTTTTATTAGTTGTGCTGCGGCTTCCCCTCCCTGACAGGCCAGTGAAGCTCACGCTAAATATGGCCGGGTTTAAAGTCCGCCGTGAAACCCGAACCACGGCACCAGACTGGCTGGACTCGGAGCAAGCCAGGGTTACGCGGGACACGCATTCCAGCCGCCACGGTCCCCGCTCCGCCGGCCCCGCCGCCGTCCTGCTCCAGCACCCGCCAGTCGGCACGGCCCGGAGCACCGCCACACCACTACACCCTCCTCTTCCTCGCCCCATGGAATCCTACTGGGAACACAGCCTAGCCCTTTACTCCACAGACCCCCCAAGCTGGCTCGTCTCCATCGTACCCATCACCTCCACGCTGCTCCCCATCCCTCCCTGCCTCCCATCGGAGACTCGGCTCCAAGTCCCCATCCCAAAGCGCCCTGCCCCACACCTGCTCGGCCCACCTCTGGGCTGCCCCTCGGGGCTCAAGAGCCCTCTTCCCACTGGCCATGCCGCTTTCATCTTCTTCTGCCCCCCTTGTTATTTTAAAGACATTCCAGAGGATGCTGTCAGGCTTGGATGTGGTTTGGTTGGGTTGTTTGTTTTCGTACTGGAGGTTTTATGATCGCATTGGGAATGAGCCCTAATTGAGCTGCAATTGGAATTGCAGTCCATGGGTATTTGTTTCATTTTTGGAAGGGCTTAAACGGCAGCGCAGCTTAGGCTGGAGAACGCATTTGGTTTTAACTGGAACCTGATGGAGACAGGACTGAGCAGGACAAGCTGCCCTGAGCTGTGACCAAAGCTCGTGGGGAAGCCTGGCACAGCTGCCCTGGTGCCAGGTACCCACGGCAGCAACAGGCAGGGCTAAGTGGGACCACGGCCCTGTGACCACCCAAGAACCCTGCCGCTGCCAGGCAGGAGGCAGACGGAGCCAGTTCTCTGCAGTCAAGAGCCAAGCTCACAGCCCTGGGGCCTGGCTTGGTTGGGGCTTGCAGCCACCCTGCAAAACCCCTGCACCCTGCAAATCTCTGTGCCCTGGAAACCCGTGTCTGGCAAACCTCTGTGCCCTTTAAACCTCTGCCCCTGCAAACCCCTGTGCCCTGAAACCTCCTGCAACTTGAAAACCTCTGTGCCCTGAAAACCCCTGTACTCTGAAAATCTCTGTGCCCTGCAAGCCCGTGTGCCCAGCAATCTCTGTGCCCTGAAAACCTCTGCCCCATGCAAACCTCTGCACAGCAGTGTCTGTGACCTTGTACTCTCCCAGCACCCCAGAGAGGGAGCTCAGCACCTCTGTCCAGACCACTCAGCCCTGGGGCTGGCTGGGTGCTTCTTGTTTGAGTTGGAAGCTGCCTCCAGACGCAAGGTGCTCGCAGGGGCCGGGTAGCAGGAATGGACAGGACCGAAAGGTCAGGAACCAAACTGCCCTTCAAAGGATCTACATCGGTGTCAACTTCTGCTGACTGTGCCCTGTGCCGACTGCCAGAACTAGCAGTTCAGCCCCAGCACCCAAAATGTGCCCGATGCTTCTGGCACCTGTAACCAGCTGGACCTTTGCAGGTAGGGATGGGAGGACAAACACATTTCCAAAGCACAGAGGGACAGAACGAGCACCTGCTCTGCTTTGCAGTGGGCGCTTCCTCACATCCTTCCAGGATCTCACAAGCCCGGATGCTGGAGCAGGTCAGCTGTGCTCTGGAAGACACATCCGACCTTCTGGCACCATCCCGGCTAAATCAGACTTCCGCATATTAAAAGCGGATGAGCAGCGGGGACTCTCTGCCCCTCTTGCAGAGAGAAATCCTATCCCATCTCGGCCTGCCAGGAACAAGCACCTCTCTGTGCCACGGATGCATGTGTACAAACTCTTCTCGGGGGTATCAAATGCAGAAGCTGAGTCATACGACGCCTGGTCTCAAAGATCACTGAAGGCAAAAGAAGTGAGGGGGGGGAGAAAAAATTGTTTCTGTGGGGTTGCAGAGCCCCAGCTTGGACCTAACTGGAGCAGTTCAGTGGCAGGATGCTCAGCCATGCAGCCAGGATCCTTCTGCCATGATGGGAGGAGTGAGAAGGGATAGAAGGCCACGCTCATCCAAGCTCGGTGCCATCCCCTCACTTGGGTCCTAACACCCACTTCTTAGAAGGGAGTGGGGGAGGCTGCTGACCAAGCTGCTGTGGCAACCCCAGCCTATGCAGGGTGCCTCTGAGCACCATCCTGATGGCAGTTGGGGACCGAGATAGCAACACCCCAGCTCCTCTGAGGGCTACCACCATGTACCTGCACTCCAGAGAAATGCCCAGGACCCCCAGGAGACAGGAAGAAGGATTAAATTGTCTTGCCCCATGACGTCTTGAGCACGCATGGGATAGATGCTCATGGTCTTGCACCAGGGTAACATCCCACACTGCCTCCTCCTTGCCCTGGCTGAGACCCACTGGGGCTATCCCCTGAGGCTGGCTCCTTCTGGGATGGTGGGGCTCCACAGCACACGTGCACCCGCACCCCCTGCTGGGGTTCAAATGTTGCCTTTGCTGGAAGCAGTATCCTGGGAGCCACACCCCCGCTGCCTGGTCCTGGGGCTGCAGCTTGCCCCAGCATGGAGCACAGCGGCGTGCTGTGGGGGCTGAGACCTACAGACTCATCACAGCAGTGAGAAGCAACCCATTTGAACCCCGACCTACCAGGATAACAAACGAATCCTTTACCCTCCTGCGCCACCTGGTGCCACCAGGAAGAATACGCTGGTGAGATCTGGCTTCCATCAGAAACCACCTCCTCTCCAAACCCATGAAACAGGAGAAAAATCTGCCCTAGAAGGACTTCTGGAGGTCATCTGAGCTCACTTTCCCATACCCGTGGTTGGTCTCCATCCTCAGCCAACTACCTTCCACCTGCACTTCACAGCTCTCCAAAAGACCTCCCCAGCCCATCGTGGGGCTGGCCCTTCTGGTGGAAACCCACCTCCAGCCCATCAACCTATCCAAGCTGTCCAGCTAGATGGGGACCAAGCTGCTCAAGAGCATCGAAGCTGCAGGATGGAAACCAGCGCCGCTGGCTGAAGACTTCCAGAGCTGCACCCAAAGGGGTAATAAAAGGCAGCCCAGAGACATTGATCTCGGCAGGGAGGAGGAGACGACAGCCAAGACACAATGGAAGAGCAGACAAATGCACACACCCGGCTCCAGCGCTGCTGCCCAGCTGGTAAATGTTACTGGAGTCAGAAAACCCCTTTCCCACTGGAAGGCAACCAGCAGGAGCCAGCCAGCAGTTCCGGGCACACTGGCCACTACCCTCTGGCACGGCTACCAAGAACAGTCACCACCCCATTGGGGATCTCCCTGAAATCCTGGTGGCACGTCCCAGGTTCGCTCCCTGTTTGGCACAGCTGCACACCAGGTTTGATCCCAGCTCACTCCACAACCAGCTCCCTGCCCAGCATCCACTGGGGTCTTCTCCTCAGACAGGATGGACCAACCCGACCTTGGAGTCCTGGTGCTGGTCTCATGCCACCACCACCCAGCTCAATGCCAGAGGAGATGGTTTACTGCCACCTAACTAGAAAATCACAAGAGTCGACCTTCACTCTTCCATGCATCTCCAGAGGAGCAGCTAACTATTTTTTGTTTATTTTGCTGGAAAACACCCCACAAGTGCTTGAGCACTCTCGCAATGGCACTAGCAGGGGAGACCTTGCCTTCCAGCCAAGGTTTACGTGCTGCCTCCATCAGACTGGGGCCTTCCCACCTCACATGTCAGCTACAGAACACTTGGAGATACACACCAGGTAGAGAAGCTCAGGGTGGGCACAATGGAACCTGTGGATTAATTGCCAGAGCCACCAGGACAGCAAGTAGAAAAGATTTCCACCCCAATACAAAAGAGCAATGTTAAAAAACACAGCAAGCGCTATGTCAAACCTCCAGCCATCAGGGCATGCTCATCCATCCACGGGTGGATGTGATCAGTGTTTTAAGCACATCCATGGGAGAGGCAGGGGGGTAAACACCCTTCCCAAGGTCTCGTAGGACATGGGAGCACTGGAAAATGATGTCTCCATGTGGCCTCAGCTCCCTCTGGTCTTCAGACAAGACACTGCTTAAGGTGACCTGAGCTCTGTTCTTTGCTCTACCACTGAGGGTGAGAGGCAGATGGTGTCCAACAGCCAGCACCTCGGTTTCCACACATGGAACACAGAGATAAGGACAAGATTGACATTTTTCAGTGCTTTGGGACACACTGATGAGGAGCACCAAACAACTGTATGGGCTCCATGAAGTCACCACTCCAGACCAGGACTTGAGTGGGCAAGAGGAGGCTTCTAGAGATGGGAGCAAGAGGAGCTTGGTGCAGCTGGAGAGCAGTGGGTGCAGTGGCTGGAGTCTCTTTGCAGACAGGGAATTTAGCAGCTAGGCTCTGAAGAGCAGATCCTCCAAGCGTGCACAACGATGCCTTCCAGAGGCTAACAATTTGACCAAATCTGTGTCGATTTCCACCAGGAATGCACAAACCCTGCCAAATTTCAAGTCTCTTTTCCAAAGCGTGGAGGCACCACAAGTCCTCAAACAAAGAGACAGGAAAAAAAAAAAATAATAAAAAAAATTGGCAAAGCTACCATTTTCCCCTGACCTTCTGTAGAAACTTGAAAAATAAAAAAAACCAACAAAAACTCAACCAAAAAAAAAAAAAAAAGGAAAAAGTTCAGCCTGAGGCAGAGGCGAGTGTGGAATTATTCAGGCCAAACAGTTGAAGCCTGGCAAAGGTATAAGCACAAACTTCCGCTGGGAAGTGTTAGAGAATCAACAACAGGCGTCTGCTGGCTCCAGCTCCAGTCAACGTGTCGGGTGAGACACCCTCTCACCCTTCCATGGCAGCAAGCAAGGACGACTACCCTGCAGCACAGAAGAGGCCACCACATGGTGGCATGGAGAGAGGGGAGACTCCAACCCCAGCACCTCTGAGATCTCTCAAAGCCCTTGGGAGATCCCCATTCCCATGGCTGCACTGACCAGGAGCATCGAGACAGGTGTAATCCACTTGGGCTGCTCCATCACCAAGAGACTGGGAAACATCTCACCGAGCTGGCACCCCTGTGCCCACAAGGGACAGGGTAGGTGGCTTTGTGCCAACAAGCCCTCAGCCCAGGGCACTTCTCTTTCCCCAGTTCCCTCGATTTTTTCTGCTGCCAGTCCAAATGACATGGTATGAACAGAGATGTGGAAGCTAGCAAGTATCACCTCCAGGTCAGATGTGGGAGCAGGATGAGCTGGGGGGATTTAACTCTTGACTTCTGTCACGGACCACCTGGGTGACCTTNATATCAACCAGTTATTGCAAATGTCCCTCTGCAGACAAAAGGGGACTTTTCAACCCTCATTTATTTATTTTTTTCTGCAAGTTTCCTGGCCTGGAAACCTGACATTGAGAGCCTGTGCCCACTTGAAATGATGTCTGGCTGTGCCTCTGTACCTGTGCCTGATTTTTGCATGAAAATATTCTCTTTGTCCCTATCTGGTGTTCTCCTTCAAAAAGGAATTGAGTTAAAAAAGAAGGCAATAATGTAAGATTTTTAAGCAAACAGTTCAATATTTCCTTTAAAATGTTCTCTGTATTCAAGAGCACTTTGATTTCTATCTTTTTTTTTTTCCTCCAGGCTTTGAAACTGTACCTCTTTTAAAAAAAGACCATCCCTGATTTTAGTCTTTTGTTCCTTTATGAGCTTTGTCCCCGACTTTTAAATGTGGAGAGAGTTGAGAGGCATGTTGTGAGAGGAGAGAAAATAAAAAAGTAAAAAAAAAAAAACTTGCAAACTGTGTTAAATACACCTTTTGTTCATTACATTTAATATAACATTCACTATGAGGATTGATATTGAATTATACATTAATTTCAATGCTAAATAACTCTTCTATTTAAAAAACCCTTAGTTTTCTTATAATGTACAGTAATTAAAAAGTGAACCAAAAGAGGCAGCAATAAATCAGGGTGCACAATGCAGTAAAAATATTATAATTAATATTTAACATACGTTTTGATTACTTTTAGAATAAGTACAAGAAATATCAATTAGAATATATATTCAAACTTTGCTGCCTATTCCCCATTATACTCTGGAAAGGGGCTATTTTTAATTCTGGATATTGCATACAAAATAATACATAGTCCCTAATTAAATATAAGGCTGCAATTCAATCGAGAGTTTCTGCTGATGTCATAAATAATAAGAGCACAGCTCGAGGTATCAATGAATGGCAGCCAAAGCCCGAGATTGAATTACAACTTCAGCATTCAGTCTGTGGATCTGTATTGTTATTTGTAATAGATGGAAAATGATTATTATTATTTTTTAAGTACAGACAAAAAGAAGGAAATTTGAATTCAAAATCTGTGACTCGGTGGTAGAAGATTAGAAGTCCTGTGATTAGAGAACGCGGCTTATTGGAAATTGAAATGTACAAACGTGCCAGGCAGCATTTCTGTAGTTGAGGCAATAGTCTGCCTTTTTTTTGTGTTGGGTTTTTGGGTTTTTTTTGTTTTTTTTTAAGCCTGTGGGCAAAAAAAAAATTCCCACTACTATAGTTCATACTTACAAAATCAGCTCTGGAAATGTTCTCAAGAGTGCTGCCTCTACCTACCTGATTTGTGCCCACAGCCCAATACTGGCAGTGCCAAGCTCTCACCCTGGTCTAGGGGCCCTAGTGGGGAGCAGAAATCCAGGAGGCAGAAGGTGCTGCCATGGTGAAAATTGGTGACTCCAAGTACCACACCCTGACCCCACTTGTTGAAGGAACCTCCACCCCTGCAGTCTTTCAACCCCCATGGGTTTTGCGCATAAACCCCAGTTATTTATCATTTCCATTCAGGTTGAATAAGGACTATACTCTCATATGGACATTTTCCCCAAATAAATGACCCCTTAATAATCAGAAAGATTTTTATTTATGTAACATATTGGATTTCAGTTATGTTATGGCAGTAGAAAGAAGGTAGTTAATCAATATGAAGGCTTGCTTTCAACAGATTGCACAGTACTCAGCATGACAAGATCCCCTTCTGCTACACCACAGGTCACTCATTTGTATTTTAGGGACATTTTTGCATGCTTAGCACATCCATCTAGCTATGAAGATGTACACCTCTCCATCTGACTTTGGCATGCAAAAAGTAAACAGTCTAAAGACACTGGAATGCCACAAGTCCTGATCAAGGAGTGATAACAGCAGCAATACCCTAAGTCTAAACTAATTTGATATTGTCTCTAAGTGAGTTTATCACCAGTTTCTTCCCAAGGAATCACAAAGTCTCTTCTCATTACACCCTTCCCTGTCCTGGATTGTACAGATGGTTGGGGCCAATATTTCCCTCAGCCTAGGAAAAAATAATCATAGTTCTGTTACTGAGTCTGGTCTCTTTGCCCTGTGCTGTTCTCCACATGGAGATGGCGTAAGGTGTCCCTCCCTTTGCTGGGAAGGTGTGTACTGAGAGTTAGATCCCAACTTTTTGAGAAGAAAAATAGGATTATAGTTGGTAAACCTGTGGCTCCCTACATCTCACTACAGCGATCATACATTCCATTCCCTGGGACACAGGCTGGCTGTGCCAAACCCCACAGGTCTTTCATTAGAATGTAAGTATACTGCTGCCTAACAACAACTATTTTGTCTAGTTTAGGCTACAAGAACAAAGAGCCAAGACACCCTGAACACACACAATGTAGCTTCTTGAAATGCAGTGATTTCTCTTTGTACTGTAGGTTTTTTTTCAATATTTTAAATATCCTGTCGTTCTTAAACACATCCACTTTATTGCCTTTTCCCTAAAAAAAAGCTTTCGAACTATTTCCTAAACAATCTTATACCATACAATAATAATAATAGTCAAGATAACCTCTTTATACCTTCCAGGTGTGTTTTTGAAGGGCAAACCACATGTTTCTTCCGGATATTTGCAGTCAACTCGAAACAACCTAAAGAAATTTTGATGGGTCATCTTCATAACACCTGAATAAGCATTTGGGTTTAATAGTGCCTGTAACTAACCATATAGACACGGGTCCAGTATTTTTTAAAGAACTTTGAACGTGGTAAAGAGAAATTTTGAGAGATCTTACGAAAGTAAACACGACAACAATGAAAGCAAGGGGTGCAAAACAATGAGGTGATCCTTTCCAAGACAGACTATACCTTCACGATTTTCATCCAGACCAACACATGCAACATAATTTACTGCTGAAATAAGCCTGACATAAACACAGATACTTTAATATTGATAATAAACAGGTATTTCAATTTGTAAAATATATGCTTACACTGAAATGGGGAGATGTTAGTCCCAGGGTGATATTTAGAAAGCACAAGCAGCTGTCTCTGTCCCCAGATACACATAACACAGCAATAACAATCTTCCTCCATGATAAGCTGCTATAGGTGTCTTAGTTACCTCCCTCCTATGTCTCACTGGATTCTGAATTTATCAGGAGGATTATTTCCTTTTCAGGTTTTTTTTTTTGTCTTAGGGATTATTTCATTTGGGCTAAAGCTAAATTCTAGCATTTGTTAGATGACTCTTGAATTTAGATTTTTCTAAGTTTTTTCAACAGTGAAAAGGAAAACAGCCACATCTCTCACCAACTTCTCCATCCATCAGTGGTCCCCTGACAAATCTCAGAAACAGTGCCCAAGTCCCAGCTCTTCCATCTACAGCTCAAGTTTAACCCTACCTGGACTCATCTTCGACCTTCACACGTGAGGTTGTATCTTCAGCTACTGGTGCTGACTTCGGTCCAGCTGGGGCTTCATCTGCAAAACACATCAGTAAGAAGGAGGTGTTAGATGATAGATTCTGTGGCTATTTCATCTCCAGATGAAAATAGCACTCCAAACAAAACGCCAGCAGAAAAAACAAGCAACATAACCCAATAGTCTGTCACCCAGCAAATAGCTTGTGCTGCTTCAGGGTGAAATGGACCTGAGCTTGGAGGAGGAAGGACTTTGGAGAAAGCAATGCTTTGCTTCTTTCTCTCCAAGGTGGACATGAGATAAAGGGAGAGAATATAAAGGAGAGCTTAAGCCTCAGCTTGGGTGTCAAGGAAAGTAGATTTATCCTGAGAGTAGAGAGAAACATGTGCTAATCCAGTGGTGCAAATCCACATAAGGGCTTGGAAATCTAGAGGAAAAACAGCCTGTCAGGTCCACACTGAACTCCTGGGGTCATGAGGAGTTTCTCTTTTACTATTGATTGTCATCACCAAAATACATCTGCTGCTTTATGCAACTGAAGCTTCCTATGAAATTCATATATAGGCTCAATGATTCTTATAATTACAGGCTGAAAAGAACTTTGCATATTCATGAGTATCACACCATTTGTCACAGCTGCAGACCTCCAGTAAGCAGTGCCTGTGATTAGGGTTTTGTTCTTCCCAAGTATATATTTTCCAAGAACCCTTATTGGTTCTGAAAAGTTATGATCTTAACTCTCTGCTCTTGTCAAACACAATTTTCTTTCTTTTTAGTGCCAGCAATATGAATGAATTCCTGCTTCTGTAGCCAACAACAGGACTAGCCGGAACTAGAATTTGCATTGATGAGGCAGAATTTTATTTAACTAATGTAATAACCTACAAAAATCTATAGTTGGTGTGACAACAATTTTATTATCCCAAGCAAAGAGCTACCCATTCATTTTCTTCTCTGTGATTTAAGACTACTAACCTCTAGACTGTACTGCTCATAAACAAACAGATTTTGTGGACCTTCTTGGGTTCACAAAAGAGGTCAAATGAAATAATAAAGATCTGGTATGCTACAGGATGTACTAACCATTAAGCAGCAGATTAAAGATTGAAAGTTTTTGAAAGCTAGACAGCCATGTATGAAATCTAACCCACCCCATGGACATTTCAACATAAAATGGCACTAGAAGTGAGAAAAGTAGACTTTTTTTTCTTTCTGAAGCTATATTTTTCTAACACAGAAGACAGAGAAGTGTAATCAGTCATGGTCAAAACCCTGCCAGTGAGTATTACTTATTTAGCCTCATATTCCAGGTGACTCACAACTTGTCTACCTGCCAACATCTGAAAATAATAAGTTATAGTAAAGTTATTAACTAGAACTATGTGAACTTTGAAGTAGCTAAACCTAAATTAAATATAAACATACCAAACAGCCTGAGGCTAATTAATCTAATTTGGGCTTAGCCACCTCACTCCATTTTTGTTTGTTTGCTGTTGTTTTTCCCCTTTCTCCTAGTATGTGGTCTGCAGAGAAGGATGATATAGAATCTGTTCAGAAACAAAGAGTGCATCTTTCTGCTCTTTCCATCAGAAATATGTCACTTGTCCAAGAAACTGCTCTCAACAGAGAGCTGGTTTGCAACAAGTCCCCCCTCCTTATCTGCTGAAAAGGAGGAGAGATGCACTGAGGCAGATGTGTGCCAGCTGAGAGCCCATCTCCGGGAAGCCTCGTGCCCACGCAACATGTGTGGCTGGAAGGGGAACCCCGTCCTCCTCCTTGCTGTCAGATATAAATTGCACACTGGCAGCTTTGATGACAACATGGTGCTCCCTCCAGGAGCTTCCTCTGAAGCCACTCAGAAAGCTGAGCGTGACAGCAGCACCAAGGGAATCACCTCTTGCTCATTTTTGCTTTCTTTTTTTTAAACACATTGAGCTCTTTTACCACTGATGAGGCTCTTCTGCCATCCTAGGGAGGCTGATAACATGCCTGAAGATTACACAACGTTTCAATGTTTAGAAGGGTTGCATTGGCTGGGCCATTTTTAGTATTTTAGAGGTTTGAAACTTCAAAAGTGGAGGGGAAAAAAAAAAATGCTAAAAATAAGCTCTTGATTAGGTGTGGGAAAAGTGAAGATTTAAGGAAATCTCAGGGCTGCAGCCCCAGCACGAGGTAACAATAGACTTGAAACACAAAAAAGTGTCAGTGGAGCTAGCTTGTAAAAAGAGGAAAATGCACAATAGCACAACAGTGAGTTCACCTATTATATAATTGGAGGCTGTGTGTACATGTGCAGACAAGAAGACACAATAAAAAACCTCCTTTAGGAAATCCAAAACTTGGCAGCTTTGGCCAGGTAGAGTATGAGGCGGGTAGTGTCTAACAACAAAAAGAAACAGTCTGTAACTAAGGTTTGAATCAAGCTGCAGCTCTCCTTGCTAAACAGCAGCTAGTCCTATTGCTGCAAAATCCATAAAAACAAAGAGAGAAGTCTGGCATGAGAAATAAGGCACGGGGAGAGTAAGGCAGAAAAAGAGACGCAGCATTTAATATACCACGTCTGAGCTGTGCATCTGTTTTCATACAAGGATAATTTGAAGAGCTATGCAAAAATTGAGAGCATTTCATTCATACTGAGTTTCCACGCAGTCTGAAGTGCATTTTCCGGGGGGGGCAAAGGAAACCCAGCCTACCAGGAGGGATGTGGGGCAGCCTCAGTGCCCTCAGCCTGCACTAAGTCTGTGCTTTGATGTCTGGGAGGTCTTCCTCCTCATTCCCTTCTCAGGGTGACCACCCCACCTCAAGGAGTTAGTGGCATCTGTTGGCTTCATGCATTTTATTAACAGTACAAACAATCTTTGCTTTGGGCTTGTGTATGGGAATTTTCTGGCCCTTAGAGTCTGATTACATCCAAGACAGTGACCAGGCTATGTGAATGTTTAACAAAGCAATGAACAGTGATTCTGCTGCTCTTAGAGTAACGGGATAAAATTGACTGAAGTATGCTTTACTTGCTATATTATAGGGGAAATGGCTTTGGAAAAATATTGACCATTTTAGTAGAAGGAGTCTCTACAAGCTCTTCTCTGACCACCACCTGTCAGGTCACTACTTCTCCAAGGGTGTCACTGCTCTTTTCATGCATCTTTGCTAATGCTTCAAAAAAAAAAAGACACTTTCCTAACCACGAGTTCAGTGGTTAATGTATTAGTAACCCTTCTCTTGTTGTCCTTAACTCTTACTGCTGTATCTCTCAAAGTTCTCAGGGTCTAACAGATTTTCCATTGCACCCTCTTGGTTTAGCTGTTTGTGAGTGGGAGTAGAGCTAATGAAGAGTAGCATGAGCAACTGTGGTAAAAATCCAAAGGGTATGGAATAAAGAGAGGTAGAGCACTCCCTTGAAATCCTTGTGGACAGATGGGATTTCCATTTTGGTGTGATCTCTAAATGTGAGCAGGATGGGATTATTCCCTGGTTTCCAGGGTGGTGTTTTCTGCAAACACTAGATCTGTGGAGGTAGCAGCCTTACCATTACTGAAATGCAGCTATTTCTGTGGTAAACCCCAAATCCGTTGTAACATGCAAGCAGGAATGTTGTATAATGGTTGAAAAAGGAAGCAACAAGTATATGTCTCAGAAACAGAGCTCTGCTGTAGTACCAACCATTTACAAGACTGAATGCAGAACTCAGCCTGCAGCCGTGAGGTTGTCTTCCCTGAAAAAACAGTGCTCAGTGAGTTAATGTGGAACAAGCCACTGTGAGTAATGACAGCACAGAGCTCTGCACGGGCTCATTTATCGTGCCTGCTTTGGGCAACAGGTATAAATGCTCCCATCCTCTGAGGAGCTCCATTACCAAGAGCAGTCACAACTCACTGTGGTTTAAGTCAACTGAAAGTGAAGTTCTTAGATACATTCACAACAACCTGATGAGACTTGGACATCTCCTAAGGTGCCCATTGAAGAAATTTGACAGCTACAGTGGACATTCTAGGAGATACTTGATTCATTGCTGGTCCCACACATGCTCATTTCCAACGTGATTTGCCATGATCCATATGTTATCTCATGTTGGCCATAACAAGACTACAACAAACCTGTCAGCTATCTTGTTTGCCTTTTCCATATCCACTATATCAGTCACATCTCTCTGTCCAAATGTTTTGTCTTTCTAGACTGGAAACTTTCTGGGAGCACTTCTTAGCTGTAACACTTAAAAAATGAGAAGTATAGAAACAAAAATGCATCAGTGTTCTTTCTAACTTGACACATTTAACAGTATTCTCTCATCTGCCCAGAGTTCCCAAGTCCTCTGAGAACTATATTTGTGTTATTGTAATTTCAACCCTGTTCATGCAACCACAGTGATGGTGAACTGATCAACCACAGTGCTCCACCCCATCACCCTCTCTGCACATGTAGGTTTGTATTTTGAGAAGTTACTCGAACATTTTCATGTTCCTTTTGATCAAATAGGGTATTAACCCTCAGTTTATTTATGTATAGAGGCAAATATGTCTCTCATTGTTAATAATAACAAGATTAAAAGGTACTTGAAAGTGAACAACTTATTTCCATTTTAAAACATGTAATACAGTAAATACCTCACAAATGATGATGTATGTGCTCATAATTAACTTCTTAGGTATTTGCCCAAACAAAAGACGTAGGGTCATTAACAACAAGCTTTGAATATTCAATCTTTTGTGGAATGTGGGCTACACTTTAGTATGTAAATGATTCCAAAAGTTTCCTCCCTTTCCCTCTAAGACTAAAATTCTTGATGTGTCTGATGACTTATTAACCAAGGGGTTCAGTTTGGGGTTTTTTTGTTGTTTTTTTTTTTAACCAAACTAGATTAGAGAGATACAGGAAAACACTGTGAACAAATTGCAGAACAGCTGTTTCTACCAAGTCTTTTCTTTTGATTCCCCAACTATATAGGAAATTCAGTGCATTAGTTTGGGTCTTTCATTTTAGCAGAAGGCTTTGTAGCTGTTCTCGTCAAGACAGACCCTCAAGAGTAACCAGGTAAGGTTGCAAAGAAAAAGAGGAAACACTACTATTTCTTTTTTTTTTTTTTTTTTTAAAGAGAGATTCAAATCAACATGATGAGGAAGCTCAGACCAAATCCTAAGCAGGATATTTTCTGGAAACTTTTTACACTATCAGCTTGAAACCAGCCACAGTTTCAAATCATAGACTCAAAGATGGCATTTTAGACCTATTCTGTAATGTTTACCATTTCAGGCCAACTCCTACAGATACACAAATATTTTACGTGTGTGAGCAGTCCCACTAGGTACTATTTTGCACAAAGCTAAGCACAAGGAGTGGTGTTTGCAGAATAAGAATATGATTGACAAAATGCTTATGACCTTAAAAAAACATGAAAATACCAAAGGGCATTCACAGAGACCAGGCCAGCAGCTAGGCAGCTGACTTGTTTAGCTTTTATAAATACAAAACTCATGTACTTTCATTTTTAATTGGCTAAATATGTTTGCAAATCTATTTATTAATAACTGAAGTTTAAGCTTCAGGGGCATATTGTCAAGAACAACTTTCTTTAGATCTCTCTGCAAAGATACTACTGTTTTCAGGAGGGTTATTAAAGTCCTGACAGGTGCAGAATACAAATCTATACCAGTGAGGGGTAGAAGTCTGTTCATTCCTATTCATGAACTGTGTATTATTTATACAGTGTTTGTGGGCTCAGCAAAGCAGAGGATATTTTTTAAATAAATGTTTATGTTCAAATAACTTTGCTAGTTTTATCTAATCTACCTTCATCATCTTAAGCACTGTAGGTGATTTTAAAAGTTTGCAAAACATTCTCTCATCTGCTTTTACACACTGAGTTTGACAAAAAACAGTGATTTGAATATTTAGCAATTCTGAGGCGCACAGAAATTATAATGATACCATCAAATACCTTAAATCTTCTGCAGAACAGTCAATCTATCATTGAAGGATTTTCCCCTCCCTCTGTCCCTACAGAGCCCCTGAGTCATTCACCTCTGTACTGTCTTTAACATGCTTATCCACTCACACAGTAGACAGGTAAATGTTAGGCTCTTCAGTTTCCAGATGGAGAGATGGGCCGTGGCAATCTGGGATCTGATTTCCCAGCTGCACCCTCACCACTGGAGCATCCTTTCTCTCCTGAATCAAGTTGAGTCACTCTCCTATGAGGAAAATCCATTTCTAACACTAGTTAATGGTGGCCCTGTAGCTGCAAAGGCTTCTGTCCCTTCCAGAAGGCTGTCTTGTAAACTTTAGAAACATAACTTAGGATATTTTCATTAAGTTTTATCCAAGTTCATTTTTTTCTCTTTTATCCTCTTATGTTCCTGGCCTCACTTGTCCCTGCTGGTTTCCATGAGCTCTGTGGCATGTTGGCCGTGAGCACACACTTGGAGCACTTTGACAAAACATACTGGCAATGCTTCCTGCCTAGGGATGTGAAATGTGTTGCCAACACTGAGCATTTACCAGTGGAGTTTACTACAACCCCTCCCAGCAGAAAAGGGCATCCTGGTGAAATACGGTGTCACTGCCATGCTACAACCAAGTGTCACTGAGCACCCCACGGATCACATCATACTCCCAAGGTACTGGAGTGGCGTGGTTTAGTCTGCAGTGTCAGCATGGCCACTGCGTGGAAGTGGCACCAAGCCCTGTGACAGCCACCAGGAATAAAACCCACACCAGCAATTGGGCACTGCCTTGAATTTTTCAAACAAAACAATTTTTAATTCATTGACGTTTGAAGAGAATGACCCAGGTACAAAATCAGGTTTAGACAGGGAAGAGAGGTTGGTGGAGGGGGGAAGAGCTTGATTCTGTTCCGTAAGGAAGGTTATAAGTATTTGAGTGTTGATTCATATGAGGAAGTTTCACTTGACATAATATGATGTGGTTAAAATACTAAACTCTACCAGTTGGGTTTGTAATAGAAATGCCTGCTCAACCTTAACTCCAGCAGCCACAATTGTGGCTATATAATACACCATCACTGGACCTACTCAAGCTGCATTTTGATGATTTGGCTTACTCTTAACATGCAATCTTTAGCAACTGCCAAGCATCAGGGCTTTCCTGATCGTTGTTTTGTCTGAGCAAGGCTCAGGCTTGCTTATGCCATGAATTCTGTCTTGAGGGCTACTTGGAAAAAAATATATAAGGCCCTTTTTATTTAAAGTGACAATACACAGGAAAATGAATATATAGCTTATGAATAGCTACAGTGATTGTAGTGTTCTTTTCTTTTACTTACTGATTGAACACATGAAAATTACCCTCCTTGCAGGAAGCCTTCACTGAGCCTTTCAGACTCTCCCAACTCTCAACCCCTGCTTCCCAGCTACTCAGAGGAAAGTCCGATGACTCGATGCTCATTGTGCATTGGAATGGGAATGTGGAAGGAGGGAAACAGGCCTCTATGGTCTTTGGACGCTGGCCAGGGATGAGGCCATTGGATCTATATTTAGGAGGGGTTTCACTTAATAGGGCTCGCAGCTGTGCATAGGTTGGGGTGTGAATTCCATCTCTCCCAGCATACAAAACCAAATCATTATTAAAGAAGTAGTGACTTTGAGCCATGCTGAAGTACCATATCATTTTCACTACGCTGTTCATCTGTTAAGGCATTTATATGACAGACATAGGAAATAAAAGCCATCAATAAATCCTGTGTTTTGAGTATACTGATACAATGACCAATAGCATTAATAACCTGAAACAATGTGAACGGATATAATACTTTGTACCAGCACAGTTTTGCACAAATGAACGTTCAAAAGTATCAGTCTCCTAACCACTAGTATCAGAGCTGGAAATACTATTACCTCTGTTTTATATGTAGGAAAACTTAGGAGTACAGAAAGGCTTTGTGATTACCCAGAGTCATACACAGACATAATATATCCTTACATTCAAAGATCACTGCACATAAAGTGTAATGCCAGAGCAATATCTGCTGCTACATATTTGTGCATGACTCAATTCACTAGGACCCTGAGCACAACCTGATGCTCTCCACATCTTCTGCTAGCAGCCCAGACAGGAACAGTTTAACACCACAAAGTGAGTTTCTCACATGCTGGTCCAGGCAAAACTCATTGTCAGTGGAAAAACAGGCACTTCTCTGATCTTCCATTAAATGATAACTTGTGAGGAGAGGACTTGCCCAAGTGCAAAGTCTTTATTTTAAAAATATATATATTATTTCCTTTTCTCCATGGACTGATTTTATTTTTTTCTCCATATTTGCACAAGTGCACAGTTAAAAGTAAGAACTTGTGCTCCATCTTTAATTCAGATTTATCTTTAAATCTTTGCCCAGTCTCGCAAAACATTTCTGCATAACAATTCTCAGACGTGACCTTTTCTGCTAAGCCACAAAAACACAACCTCACGTTGTGGTGCTCAGCACCCTGTGTCCTGTTTCTTCAGCAGCCTTTTTCTTGGCCTGGATGAACAAGCTCTTACTCATTTGTGATACTGCCACAGACATCATTGCTCTAACACAAAACTTAATCAGTTCTCTCTTTCCATCTCACTTCAGATTGCCCCTTCTCTTCCAAACTAAAACCAAGTTGTTTGTATTCACTAAAGCTCTTTACATCTTTAGCTTCCCTTTCTCACTGTTTCTAGTTTGCCATTAAAATGTACTAAATGCTCTTAGTTAGACCATGACGCAGCCTCTTTTTTTCTAGTTACATTTTCCAACATGCATATTTCTGATTCTCCCCAGTCTATCCCCACAGGGAGAGAGGCTCCTCATAAATACCTAAAGAGCAACCTCCTCCACGCAGTTATTTGTTATTCCTCTTCACCAGCTCAGCAGTGACAACAGGTCCAAATGAAATCTTTTTTTCTCCTCCTGTGTTTGTGGTCTAATAATGGCTGTATGTTTGACCATGACTCATTGGATACCTATGTATTCTCCCTGGCAACGAACAGAATTGCTCCATTTTTGAGACCAGACTAGATTTGGTTTACCAAGGACAACATGGAAACAGACCAGACTTTATCCCTCTTAAAACATCTTGCACTTCTAACTTTAAAAAAATAATAAAAAAAAGAAAATAAAAAGAAAATAAAAGAATTGTAAGCGTTTTGGGACAAAGACCATCATTCTGTTAGGCATTTCATAACACCAAGCACAGGAGAGTTCTGGCCCTTGCCTAGGAGTCATAGCAGTAGAAATAAAATAAAATTTAAAAATCATCTGTTTGAGTGGAGCCTGTTTAATAAATCTCTGTCTTCATGCATACAACAGGAGAAATAACAACTTGCCCCCATACATACCAGTTAGACAGGCACAGTAATGCAAAGCCACATAGATACAATGACCACCATTAAAAGCTTTTCAATTTCCCACTTGCAAAGATGGTTCTATATGGAAATGAAAGTGATGCAAAACTAAAGCTACTATTATTCAAAACCCACCTCTCACAATATCACCTATCTTAAGTTGTTCAAATTACCTTGCTACAACTGATTTTTTTTTCCAATTGGCTAAAGTGTCTATTGTAATATTTAGCTGTGAACAAAGTGCAGAAATGAAGGGCTTTGAATTGTGTCAAATTAATGGCTAAAAAGTATGACTTAAATGCTTTTATTCAAAACTAATTATTTGAGAGCAGGTATTCTTATACTTCTTTAACAGCAGGATGCAACATTTTTAGCATTATGAAAAAGAAGCTTTTGCCATGTAAACTCATGGGGTGAAATCTCATCCTTGATCTTCAAAGTGTGACAAAGAGCTATTGATTTGGAGCATATTGTCATTTAAATTACAATTAGGGATGGGTGAAAGGTGGTTATTCAACAATTCAAATCTTTTTTAAAAAATGCTGTCAAGGGCAACTTAACCTTAACCTAAACACACACTTTTAAAAACTTCTGAGAGTTTCAAGTATTTCAGATAGTAATATGATGTGTTTAAAGCAGCAAAGCAGTATATTTCAAGAGTAACATATAGTGCAATTTATTAATGCTGTAATTAAAAAAAGCCCTTGTGGAACGCTTTCATTCCCTGTTAGCATGAAGCACACATTTGCTCCAAAACTGAGAGAGGGAGGTGGAAAGGCAATTTTTAATCAAATTGTATCGCTCAGTTCATCTTGCTAGAAGAGCTAATAACATGATTTAAAATCCAGATCCAATTTCTACTATAATCAATGCAAGTCTCATTCTCAATGGTTTTTATCTCAAGAGCCAAGTAGAGAACATCACTGGACTGGATCTCAGGAAAGCAGATGCAATTAGCAATTCTTGCTGACCAACTGTTAACCTTCAATAAGCCACCACTTGCTTCTGTCCTCTACCACCTCACCCTGGGTCTCTTCACTGAGATCCCAGAACCTCAGCCCAGTGCCTGAGAACCACAAGATGCTCTCAAGGCATCTGAAGTTGTGAATTTCAGTCACTAGTGAAGCTGACGGGGAGAGGAACCCATGGTCTACACTGAAATGTGCAACTTGGTGAGATTTTTGCCCAGATGCCAAGAAAAGCTACCAACCTCTCCTCTAAAGCACAAGCTCTGGGGTATGACATGCCACTCAGCAACATTTTTGGGCCCTTTCTGAGTTCTAGGCCCATGGTCTACCTTCCATCATGACACAAATACAAGCCAGAGTGAGAGCACCCAGGACCGTGTCATCTGGTGGCACGTTGGCAGGGCAAGGGAAGGGCTGTGCCAGTTTCTGATGAGCTTTTCTTCAATCTCATTAGTCAGTTTGAGTTCAAGCAGCTCTCCCCTTTCAGACAGGATTACGCTGCCCTGCCAAGTTAGGAAGAGGATTCCTAGCACTGCAGGACAAACAGCTTCCCAGACCTGTGTTTATTTTCTTGGATGGCATATGTAGCCCATTGTGTGATTAGGTAGCACAGCGGGGTTTGGAAAGTGGTATTTCCCAGGGTTCTCTGGGTTCTGGACGATTGCCAGCATCGGGATCAGGGAGGAATGTTTTCCTTAACTATATATTGGTGAATGTGGCAGAGTTTGAAAAAGGTTTTGACTCCCTCTTTAGCACTTCAGGAGGTGAGGTCTCCTTTTCACCACATATACAGTGGGAACTCTTTCCCTGCCGATTTATTACACATTTGGGTCCTAGTCCAAAATTACAATGAAACCTGTGGATCCTGTTATCTTCAAGCAACTTTACCTTGGATTCCCCACAGACATTTCTTCCCCTGGCATGGCAGTGTTTTGGTGGAAAGGGCAAAACTCGTAAGTCTCCACCAGATTGTCTCAGCTCTCCATTCTCCTTGGGCAGCACAGGATGTGTGGCACATGGGCAAGGACTGTAGCTAAGGTCAAGCTTCCTGTATTTTGAACTTGCTGGCACAGACCAGCTGCAAGAGGAGGAGGAATTATTTTGAACAAAAATCCCACTGATCTGTTTTGGGAGTGGTGATAATCAGAACATCCTATTCAACTTTTGAACACAGAGCAAGGGAGAAGAGCCAGCAAGGTTTTAGGAGGGAGAGCTTTTATATGTTTCTTTCTCCTGATCTGTTTTCATGCTTCTAAGTAATAGAAAGGACATCTTAGTTAAAATACAGTAATTACAACATTTGAAACTATTCAGTTGTCCAAAGAATGGTAGGTACAGTCTACATTTCTGGGTTTCAAAACAATCCTGACAAGTAGTGTCATCAGCAGAAAAAAGACATTGTATAGACCTCATTCTCAAATTTAATAAGAGCTCTTTCAAATGCTGCTAAACTAAACCCTCTCACTAAAGTAGCCCTGCTTTATTGGGAATAGGGACACATGGCAACACGACTTGCATGGCTTGCACAGTGAACCCTGCTTATCTGGCCTCTGGTGACAGAGGGGCAGAGTGCACATTTGCTGCTATTAAACTTCGATTCTCCAGTTGCATTTTACTACATAAATAGGTGAAGTGGGGAATCTTGCCCTCCTTACTGATAGCAGGAACTCTGCTCATACTAATGGGACTATTTGTCATCAGGAAAATCACTTTGTTTTTCTGTGCCCACTGCTCTCCAATCTCACGCTGCTGTTTATTGACCGAGTTCAGTATTTGTTTAAGTGAAGAAAAAGCAGCAGGGCCTGGATCTCGGCTGGTTGGGGTCAAGTTTGCAAAGACAAGGAGTAGGTTCATCTCACTCACCAGCTGTGATCAGTGCGGGGAGGGGAAGAGTGGTGCACACTACTATTTCATCCATTTGTTAGCCCAAAGAAATCAAATAAAACTGGTTTCTGTAACTTTTTTAACACGTAACAAAGACCAGGAAGGAAAGTGTAAGTAGCAACCGGGTAGCTATCACAAAATTCACAAGTCACTGAAATGCTGGAAAAGTACAAAAATAATATTGTTTGTCACTGCAAATGGCAATTTACATTATAATTCCTTTAACCCTCCAAGAACACACAATATCTATTGTATAGGAAATTACTGATGGCTATTATCAGGGTTAACTCCTATTTTGTTAATCTGGCACTTTGCAGGATTACACGAAAATTTAGAGGCAGAACACTTGGGTTTGGTTAGGGTTTTTTTGTGTGGGTTTTTTTTGCCTTTTCCAGCATTT
>VYZU01037788.1:0-24563 GCA_013401355.1 Ceyx cyanopectus
CTTCCCTAAAAGTTGATAGAGTGATTAAAAAAACTACAGAAGGATTATCACTGACTATTAAGTGTGATAGTTTGAACAGGATTTCTATGAAATTTTCTTATTTTATTCCCATTAGATTCATTATCATATTTCCAGCTAATAACTATCAACTGTCTGCTGTGTAAAACAAGCCCTCCCTAAATCTGCTTCAGTGGCTAGACAGGATGGCAGTCCACTAAAACTTCCTTAATTCTCAAATAGCTTTACACAGCCAAACAGAGCTACACCCCTTTGGAAACTAAACACGAGCATTGCCACCAGTCTTGCAGTGCCCATAGTGAGGTGGGCACGTGCTCCTTCTGCCACAATTATCTGCAGCTCCTGTGTGACTGCACTTGTGAGAGCTCACACTCTACCACCCATTATTGACCTCTGCCAAGGTCAATAATATTGCAAGACAATATTGCAATAATATTGCAAGACAAGCAGATCTTCAATCTAAGCTTGCAAGTTTTTTGTTATGGTCAACATGCTTGTACACTTATTTTTTTTTTTCAGATATATCTTCCTACCTCACTCAGGTCCTTCAGATACCAGATTTCTGGTCAGTGCACCCACTAATTAGGTACCTGTAATGGCTGATGTGCCTCAAGTGCCCAATGCTTTAGTAAACCCCCTCTCTGGGCTGTTTTGTGGCAGCTGCAATACAACGCAAAAATTCAGATAACTTATTTAGATCCAATTTATCTCCCTGCAGGACAGCAAATGACTTTTTTTTTTTCTGTTTATTTTCTTTTGATGGAAGACAAACAGTTTTTCCACAATAACAACTGGTTTGCAGTATTGTGCAGTCATCTTCTAGTTAGAAAATCATTACTTTTAAATACTCCATTTATCATAAGATCATGCGAAGGCCTTCTTGCTCCATGGTTTCAATCAATGTTCTCTCCTACTGAATAGGACACAGGCTTGCTTCAGTTGTATGTTATTTTATTCTTCTAAATTTCAGTCCTGTGACTACTGCCGTAACACTTCAGTTACTCTTAATATTCTTTCTGAGTGTTGTTAAATACTACACAAAGTTTACATGGGAAGACTGCAATTCCTGATGTATCAGGTTTTCTACTTTAGTACTTGTTCATCTGGTATGATTTCTTAATGGTTCTTTTTAAAAGATCTAGATTATAATTAATTGCAACCCATGATTATGTACATGAAAAAGGACTAGTTTGAACCTTCACCCTAGATATACACCAAGGTGAAAGAAAAGATACAGATTATGGCTTAAAAGTTTTACTTAGATAAATGGTGACATTTCTTAATAGAATCAAACAATTCTATGTTTTGTTCATCGAACCTTTTTTTTTTTTTAACTGTGGCAAGCAGACATCAGAATTGCTATGTACTCACTTCACTCAATGGAATGATGTCTGCACTCAGCACCTTACTTTGTACAGAATAGGTCTGCACATCAAAAGATTCAGCAGGCTGTAATTGCTAAAAAGCATTAAAAAATTTATTTAGATTATCAACCTTTATCATAATTCTCTTTTTTGCTTTCAGTTTTTTTCACCTCCTCAGAACAGGCAAAAATGTCATGTAGTTAGTCTGTCCACGGGAGTGTTTTCCAGAACATAAAAATCTCCAAAACCCACTCTTCTGTAGTTCTGTTTCCGATTCTATAGATGGAGGAGCACTTTTCATGCATGTGTTCCTATCAAAAATGTTCTCTATGGGTTAGTGAGCTAGCTTTTGATTGGATAGTTCTTTTTTATCTCTGAGAATAAAAAATTAGCATATTTAGAGACAAAGAACTTAAGGTCTAATTTTTCAAACTTTTGTCATGTACTTGCAGAAGGTCTCTTTTGAACTTGTCAAAACAAGTTTTGGAACAAAGGACTCAGAAAACAATGGGTTCTTTTTGTCATCACACCAATTTTTGCAGTCCAGATTTTTCAGCCATGATAACATGGAGTCCTGTGGACAGATTTACCACAGGTTCTACCATTTCTACCAGGAGATGTTTTGGAAGTCTAGATCCAGTTTAAAAAAGAAAGCTGGTGTATTGTCATAAATCTGTTACTGAGTGAAAACAGTTTTGTATACACTAATAAATCCTCTAGTACTGTACTAGCTTTTTGAAATTTAACCCTTTTACAAGGTAACCTTGGAGCTTCAGTAATCCCATTTGACTACTAGAAGATCCCTGTGCCTCTCAAGTAACTTTTTTTCAGCCTCTATTTTGCCACTTTTGGAAATGTGTTTATGAATGTTGAAATTTGAATGACTGGCATTATGATATTACCTTGTGTCTGTCAGCTATATTATGAAAAGACCAGTTTTATAGGAAATTCCCACTACAGCACAGCCTGAGGCATAATTTCTATAGTTTAATCAGTGAATCACTTGCCATCACAAGGTTCTCTTTTCCATGTTCAGTATGCTGAAATTGTTCACCTCTCTGGAAAAATTCAGCTAAACTTATTTAATCATAGTAGGAATATTAAAAAATAGCTAGGTTTGCTGTCTATTTATTGGAACCTGAAGTACTCTGACAATTGAAGTTTCAATTTATTGCTGTGCTCGTCCTGTTTTAAGAGTAAAACTGAAAGGCATATGGTTGATAAAACAACCTGTAAATGCTTTGAACACTATCTCAGAGCCTGTGAACATACATCAGCATGTTCATTCCCATCTAGCAGGAGATATTTGTCCTTAACAGAAGCAGATCGTGAGCAAATGCCAAAAAAAATAACCAGAGTGGAAGTTGGATTTCCCATTTATTATTTAAAATATGCACTCTGCAACTGTCAAATTAAAGGAGAGCTTTACAAGCTTCCAGAGAGAAAGAACCAGGGGCTTAGCAGCTACTGTGCCAGCCCCACATGACACCATTTGCAATATGGTCCTGCACTATCCATGCAGTGCTCCATTTGTAGAGCTGGACACAAACCAACTCCTGTGGCTCAGGCCAGAGGATGCAACAAAATGAATCTCAGCTCCCCCAAACGCTGCACGTAGTCCCCTGAGCCTGAAACCAGTGCCTCAGAGAACACCAGAGCAGGAGGCAGTGATGGGCCCCAAGGACTGTTCTGCCAAGAAGTGCCCTCAAGTAAATTTTGGCTTGCCTAGGGCAGTGGGGGGTTCATCGCCAGCCAGGCTGGAGGAAAAGCACATTGGCCCCTTTCATGGCTGGGCAAACTGTCACAGACATGTTGTTCAAAGAAGTTTCTAACAAAAGTCAAGAGAACTGTTTCTCCTGAATTCATCGCTGTTGCCTTTAGCTGAATCCTCTTCATATGTGCTCTCACAGAAAAGTGGGGCATGCAGTACAGAGAGACCCAAATCTCAGCTAAGGACGCTGTGTGCTATAATTATAGAGAGCATAGGTGAAAGCAAAAACTGCACTCAAAAACAATAACAAAAAGGCAAAGTAAACCACTTGGTCCACACTAACATCAAAACAGAACTGAATTCACAGCAAATAACTCACACAACTGTCAGCAGTCTTCACTGGAAACATGAGAGCTGACGCTTGCTATTATATATTAAATAATAATTGTAGCAAATAATAAGAAACTGTATTTGTAACTTTATTTTAAAAAGATACTGAAGCATAAAGAACAAAGCTAGAATCAAGTATTCCAGACCCAAAACCTAGCTCTGAAACAGAAATCTGTTCATTTAGAGCATTTACTCAAAATACATCCTTAACTACGGTGAAAAAGGCTCTCCCACTCAAATACATAGGTCTGCCTACATCTTTACAGCTAAGCACATGCACACTTATCAGTGGGATCAAGGCTTTAATCCTTCTCCTTGAGGCAGCAGTAATAAAGTGGGGATAACCATGCTTACCTACTTTGTAGGGTGTTGTCAAAATTAATGCTCATGGAGCTGTCAGTAGGTGAAAATCATTATGTCTCCCATCCTGCAATTGCTAATGCATGGGCTGCCTGCTGCATGCACACTGAGCCTGGCAAAAGCTAATTGAGTCCTCTGAAGGTGCAGCAGTTTGCCCAGGCCCTATCAATAAACTGCTCAGAGTTAAAAAAAAAACAACAAACAAACAAAAAACAAAAACACCAAAACCTCACTATATTAAATGTGAACACAGCACAATTTCCAAATGATCCTGCAGACCAGAGCCTCTGGGGCTAAGCATGGTGCAGGAAAAGTGTTCATAATGGAGCACAATACAGGGAGATATATAGAGATATATATGTACAGGGATATAAAAACACAGCTCTTAAGCCAACTGTTCAGTATAACTCTGTGGGCACACACTCCCAAGTAAACACACACCTAAGTAGCACCTGAGCTATAATAAACAGATAATTGCATGTATGTAAACAGATAAAAAAATGCAGACACACAACTGATTTACATTACATCTTCTAGCCTTCCCTAAACTTAATTCTCATCTGGAAAAGAAAGCTGGAAAATTATACTTGATTGTTCACTCTGAAGAATATAAATGAAATTAAGAAAAGATCTGAGCCAAACTGGTTTGCTCATTAATATATCCCACAAAACCAATTTAACTGATGTCAAATTCAAACAGTTCACCTGACGTCATGCTGGAGAAGCCAACCATGAACACTTCACAAATTATTATTTTGATCCAATTGTTAGAACAGAATTACAGCAAAAACTGCACTTTCCACAGCTATTAAAGCAGTGACCCTGGCAGAGCATGCTTTTGTGCTGAACTTTTTATATCACCAAGCCTATTAATCAGGTGGCAGTTCAAACTGATGCGCTTTATACAGTTGACCCTGGCCACTGCTTTAATTACTTGGTATTAAATGGTAATTAAGACTTTTCACATTCAGGTTTAATCCAAAAAAATTAAGTGTAAAATCCAGTAATTTAATAAAGAGTTGTGTTCTTTCCTGCACTTCAGCCTGGACACTGAGGATGCAGCAATTTACTATTGACAAGCACTAAAGGAGCAGGTCATTTCACAAGTATAGTGTGGACAAAGGTGAACCGGGCAACTGATGAAATCTGTGGCCAAGGCGAAATAGCAATCTCTGAGCCAAATGGTAATAAAGTTACTGAAATGAAGCAGTGTAGCTTCTGAAGTGAACTGTCATAAGGAGGATACAGGCTCCAGGATGGTTTGGCTGAAGTAATTAAAACATTATTCCCTGAGAGCCAATCAAGGTGGTTAGCTCTACCTCTGATTTTGTATGCTAAAGCCAAGAAGCAAAAATACGTGTGTAAACCAGCAAGAAACGGCAGCACTCGTAGCTAACACGTTATGAAACAGGATTCACCTCTCAAAGTGCTTACAAAATTTGCAATAAGTGGGGCAAAATAAGTCATGCTTTAATGTTCTTTCCCATATCACCAAACTACATCTCTATGTTTTCTACAACATGCAAGAACCTAGTAGAAACGCAGTCAAATGTCACTGTCCAAAATTCCCTGCTAGATCAAAGACAATTACTTCCCTCAATAGCTATTAAAGGCAGATAGTTTAATCATCGGGGAGGCAATCTAGTGTACAGGACAGTGCAATAGGAGTCCAGAGATGTAGGCTTAACTCGCAGCTCTGCTACTGACCTGCCATATGACCTTGGGCAAGTCTCTTCACATTTCAGCGCCTCTTTGTGTCCCTATTAACCTTTGTGCATCTCAGCTATTTAGAATGTAACCTCTCTGATGCACAACAGTCTCTTACTACATGTTTTTACAATACCAGCACAACAAGGTCACCATCTTGGTTGAGACCTCTAAGTGCTACAGTAATCCAAACAAATAAGAACAATATATTCAATTATTCAGAATCCCACTTACATTTATTCAGTTTTCCCATAACATCTGGATAGATGAGACATCAACACAGATTAGAATGTGCATCCTATATCCTTTTAATTTTAATGCCTTACCTGCTGTTCATGTAATTGAAATTTGTATTGATTTTCATAAAGCAAAGAACATCTAACTCACCACCTAAAACACAAACAGTAGAACGAACCATCGGTGCCCAAGTTATTCAGAACACATAGGAAATAAATCATCTCTCTGAAAGGAGAAGCAAGAAGTTCTACCCAGTATAAAGTTTGACCCAGCAAAGAACATAAGCATGCCCCTAAGTTTAAGCACAAGTAGTCCCACTGAAGCTCTTAAAGAAAGCTTAAATAAGGAATCAGAGCTTTTTACAGAGTAGTCTCCAAATTCTCAAAGATATGGAAAAAATTAAAACAAAACCATAAACATAAGTATATTAACATCATATTGTGAAATCATGCAATATAGGTTCCAAAAGTACTACTTCCTAAAAAACAGGTGACTAAATGATGGATGTTTCTTTATACTAACCACAATCCCCAGTAAGTACACAGCACACCTATATATGTAATTCAAAGGATATTTAAAATACTTACATATTCTGTCTCTATTTCTATCTTACTTTGAAAGCATTTAGATGCAGGGAAGAATAACAGATATCTCTGCCTGTGACGTTTTCTTTGAAAATATTGTTCAATCAAGATATACTTTCCATAAATTCTATCTGCATTTTCAAGAAATACCCAAACTGAGAAGAATTTAGTAATAAAATAAGAAAAAGTAGGAATTGTACACTAAGGATTTCTATCTAATTTCTTTAAGATAGCAGCTTGAACTCGGCAAGCATCAAAATACCATAAAGATTTGGTTACTTAAACAAGTTTGTACAGTGGAATGAACATTGACAGGAATCTTTCATCTTTCTTCTTTCCTTGATTCAGATAAAGATGTTTAAGTGTGCTCACCTTCAGTTCATGCTTTTTAATTCCGACTCTTTCAAAACAAAACCAAACGCAAAACAAGAAAACATTAAACACTCCCAATTGGAAACCATTGCAAAAGCACTAGTAGCAGAAAAGAACTGTAATTAAAAATGGAAAGAAAGCATTGAACAATTACTTTAGCAGTGTGACTTCTGCAAATCAGATAAAAACCTACCTAAAGAAAGGGCTCAAGCCTATGCAGATATTGATATATCAATAACATCCCATGAATGACAGTAGAATAACATCACTAAAAATCATTTAAAAAATAAAGAAAAAATATCATATGTGGCTTAATAGTTACCCTTTGAAGAAAACAGAAAGCTCTATGAAAAACAGAAGTCTGCTGTCATCCCTAATCTCATAAATTTTTACTGTTCAAACTGAAGCATGGGGTACAACATCATTTTTATTTTTCACACAAGAAATCTCGTTTATAAGCATGGCATGAAGGTAAGGTGAGACAATGGTAAAATTGTTAAGGAGGTCAGAATGTGCCCAACTTATTATTGCTGTAGAGGGATTACTGTGTGAAAAAAAAATTATATAAACTGTTGGTCTTGAACATATAAAATTTATAACAATCATAAATGCTAATGAAAAACAAGAAAAAAACGCACCAAGATCTTATGTAATAGAAGGAGTTCCCTTAGAAATCTTTTCTTCTTCTAGGAATTTAAATGTAGTGAAAATTTGGAATATTCAGTTTATTTAGCAAGGAGCTCAGTTACCATAACTGATACACATTGCCAGCCTCAGAATTCTAATTGTGTTTAATACAGTTCCATGTTGCATCAAAGTACAAAATCAATACCATTTGTCCAGCAAACAGGAAAAATGGAATCTATAAACTGCTCTTATTGAGTAATTAAACACCTATTATTGTCGTGAGTGGTAAAACAATGAATTTGATAAGACAAATTTTTGCATGAAAACACTGCAGTGATTAATACCTCCCTATGTATTAAATAAAAATGACTGCCTTTTGTGCGGTACTGCTGGCAGAAGAACAGGAATGAGAGAAGTAGTTGCCAGTGCCACAATAACAGGCTAACCTTGAACTGAACTCCTTTCCTCAAGAAATTAAATGCTGTAGCAGGACTTTAAATCCCTCCACTTAGAGCTCATTTGTGTTGCACGTAACCTGCAGTTCCTGAAGAGAACTCATTATCTTCAAAAGGAGAATCCTTTTATAATTTCTTTACAAATGTGTATATTGTTTCTACAAAAAGTATTTCATATCAGAGAAGGGATAAGAGTATTAACAGTGTAAGCAAGGCAAAAAGGCTCGTATCATTAAGACACCATTTCTGCTTCCTGGGTATTCAAATGCCAGCTACAGTGGTATGGAAAAACGAATGAGAATGAGGTTAAAGAAAATGTACCTTTACAGCAAAATTTTAATCTGTTAGATTGATGCTAAACTGCCTTGGTCTTTCTGCTGTTATATGCTGTACGTCTATGTATAGACCCCCTCCCCCAATGCCCCTCCTGTAGCTTTGGCTTCCTATTTTTCTTTTCACTTAGAATGATGCACTAGGAACAACTATAGAGTACAAAAGATGAATCTATGGATGTGACACTTGTAAAGGGTAACCCTATTTCACAAGTGAGATGGGACAAAAAAGAAAGAAAAAAGGCCACAGAAGCAATAACTGCTCACTGAATTACCATTAAATTGTAAGATTTACAATCCAATGTACAGTAAGTGCATATCTAATGGAGTTTGTCCTCTAAAAGAATATAAAGTAGATCTTTGCAGAATACGATGTATGCAGGTTATTTTATTTTACTTTGTTTTTATTTTATTTTATTTTTAATTGGGATGCACAGAAAACACATGTGCACATAAATTCTAAAATCTTTATACATATTCAAACTAAGACAAAGCCAAGGTTAAAATATAAATGTAGTATGATTAGTAGGATCTGGCTTTGTATTTCCAAAACATGCTCACATTCTACAAAGAGAGATAAAAGATGACTTTAACACAGCGAGTCAATACTGCTTTCACAGATATCATTGGTAAAAGCAGATCACATATTATAAATTCAGTTTATTGCTCTGATCTACTGGAATTCAATGAAATGACTAAAATGACTTTTTGTGGAGGACAGCAAAGCAGCTGCTGACCATATCCAACATCTTCTAAACAAAATATCTGGTCAGGAGTTTCAGATCACTATGTTCATTGCAGTCTTAAATAACCCACAATATTTTTTTTCATAAAATGAAGATAGTATGAATAAAGCTCATGCACGGCCTTGTTATTGGTAAGTATTTTTGTCACTAATTTCACTGCTCTTATTCACGAGAGCATAACTGTTGAGTGACTTAAGTTTAGAAATCAGCTATACATGTAAAAAAAACATATTTCAATAGAAGCAAACTTTTACATGAAATACCAGGTACATCCCCATTATATTACATTCCCAGGATATAAATGATCACATGCTTACTGGATTACTCTGGAACATTCAAGACTGTAACAAAATCCAAAAACTATCAAACAGACAAAGGAACTTTTGGGTGCGTAAGCCATTCAAATAGCAGCAAGGCAGATGGTGTTTTGCACTCTTAATTTGAATAAAGTTTTCCTTAGCTAAACTTCAAGCTTTCACATTTTCACAAATGGCATTAAAACTTTTAGTCTCCTACCTAAAAGGAAGTTTGCCTACCACACAAATTTTCCTGTTATCTGGCTTTTATTTCAGAGGATTAAAAAGCAGCGCACAAGATCAGCAACGATAGCCTTGTTCTCTCCAACCTTAGTGAATCAAGTTCACTGGAGGTGAAGCAGTGGAATTATCAGTACAAGTGGCTGTGTCATCAAAGCTTTCTGAGAGGTAGTATATGGAAATGCCTAAACAAACACAAGTGTAAAAGCTGTCTGTATAGGAAAGGGCTCTTCTAAGGCTTTTTATTAAAACAATTCCAATTGCAGCTTCATGATGCAGCATTATATTATGTGAGAAATAAAAAATCTTGACATTTTTCTAAATGTGAATGGGTTAAAGAACATCTCCACGCCACAGTGAGCCTGAGAATTTCCAGCAGCTGATGAAGACCGGTTGACCACCTGATACTTTTTCAGCAGGGTGATAAAATTAAAAGATTGCTTTGATTTGCTTGAAGAATTACTTTCTATTGTTAATTGTTTAAAGTGCACAGTCTCACAAAAAGGAAAAAATATCAAGAAGGTTAATGTAGAGTGAGCTAATTGCGAGCTGATTACATTCTGCAAAGCAAGAAGATATTGCTTGTGCTACATACCATCACAAGGACTAGGCTATTCTACCCTGCTGCTGCAGCAAACAAGCTGATTTGCTAACAAAGTGGTCAGCTCGAGCACTTGCACAGCATCTCGGTAGGTCCACAGGCGACTGCTTCCCATGCAGAGAATCTCAAGCTCCATTTTCCAATCTGATTACACGGCTCCTTATTCGAGCAGCCTTAAACCTTCATGGCAGTTTACCAACATTTTCATCACTTTTTCTTTTACAAAGCAAAAGAACTGATAAGCTCTCAGGTACCCGGGATTTCATAGTCGATGGCTGGCAGGCAGCCAGCTTTCCTCACAGCACAACTGTTTCGTGCCACAATGCAAAGAGCACACTGAATTTAACAGATAGCACAAAACTATTAGAATTTTGCAGTACGTACAAGCAAGCAGCATGTTTCTGTCTTTGCAGATGTAGACAGTTCTCTTTAGTTGCATTTATAACATGTCTAGACCTGAAAAGATGTGGTAAAAAAAAAAAAAAAAAAGGCAGAACAAGTGAAGACAGAGTACTGTCACTAAGTCAACCGCACTACAAAGTGTGCAGTCAAATCACTTCCTTGTAATGCTGCCAAATTACCAGGAATGAGACAATACTAATAACTGTTGATAAAAACTTAAATTAAAAAAAAGGAAAACAAACCTTCAGATTAAAGTGTTAGACATAAACTGAAACTATTTTAACTGAAACTATTTTAACATTAAAACAACGCAGAAAGAGACATCCCTGTCTATTTTTATTTTTTTTTCACGTAAACTGCTTACATAAAGCATTAAAATAGACACAAGATATACCTGGGTTTACTTATTCTCTGACTCAGAAACAGCACTTGAATGATGAAAGAACAAAAATACAATTTATAATGACAAATGTGATACATCTTATTCTGATGTATATCACATCCTGTCCAAAATTCTGAGGTACACAGGAAGGAATATAAATATATACATAAATGTATATACATATAAAGGAAATAACAATGCAGACTGAAAGTTCTGTTAAGAGAATCTTAAGGATTCCAACAAAAAGAAATCTAATAAAAAAAAACAAAACAGAGAGAAGGAAACTTCCTTATTTTGTGGTTAAAGTCATTAATATTAAATCAACAAGTTTTTAGTTATTGCTGCTGAGGCTCACTCTCCCATTCAAAGAAATTGGTTATCCATGTATTACTTGTATAATGACCAAAACAACCTATATGGAACTAACGTAACATGAAGTTAATAGTGTAGAAAACAATTCCCCTATGCCCCCCAAGCAAAAAAAAAATTTTTTTAAATCAAGCGGATCGAACTAAAATCCAAAGGAATACGACCCATAAAGTGTTCTTGGAAGAAGAAATGCAATTCTGCATATCATCACTTTTGTCATAAGGAAATGGGGGTGGAAATGTGGAGGGTAAGACAGTGAATTGGGGGGGGGAAGAAAAAAAAAAAAGTACAACTAAGCTGGTGCGATGGCTCAGTACTCCAGATCACCAGTGCATTGACCCTCTGTATCTCTGAGTCATTAGCTGGAATCCCAGATCTGCCTTCAGGAGTAGGGATTTGAACTCGCACACCGATGCGGTGCGATCCGGGATCTTGAGCGTGCCAGACAGAGAGGTCATTCTCCTCGGTGCGGAGGAGGCCGGGGGCCCCCGGGGAGGGCAGGGCTGGATGAGCGGCTGTCGCCCGCGCAGGCACTGGACATGCTGCTGACTCAGGCAGGGACACTGACAGGCACTGCTGCTTCTCCCCATCACTCCTGGAAGGAGTGTTTTTAGGCCACTGGTGCTGACAGGTACATGCAAAATTCAGGGGGAAATTATCAGCAAATCCTTACTTGTCCCTGTGTGTGTGCACATGTGTATTTGTATATATACACATCTCTGTGTGCAGCTATACAAATGTTTACATATATTTATGGAGACATACTGAAACAGGCTAAACTGGCTTCTCTGCAGCCATACGTAATGCTCAGCACTGCCAAAATAACCTTAGACTGTTTCTTCTCCTTAATACAGCTACAGTTTTATATCTACGCACACTCAGAGGCTACATACATATATCCTATACATACATCAGTCACATTCATGTAGCACTGCATGCAAGTAGCTTTATCTTTAAAATCACATTTGTTAATTTACACAGAAATTTGATGTCTAAGAAAAACCACATTTTAACCAGCTTCTAATACCAACATATTATTCCCACAAACAATTCCTAGTAAACTATTTATTACAACCGTAAGGTCTGAGAGGGTTTGTTGGTTGCGGATGCAGGTTGTGGGGTTGCCTCCCCCCCTACGTTTTTCCCCCTCCCCTCTGTGATTTATTGGATGGTGAGCAAACCCACTTAAACCATAGTTGTCCGTATGAATCACTAATTTTCATGTTTCTAATTAAAATGTAAACAGTGTAATGAAGACATCAAGTTTTTAGGCAAATGTCTCTTCCAGTGCCACTTGGGGTATGGTAATTACTGAAGCAGATCTATGGATGCTCCTGAATCCTCTACAAGTCCAGATTAAAAGCATTACTGCTAAACCTTGCTTTTTACACCAGGGAATTGTGTTCTCTAACCTATTCCCAGTTTGCTTACAGATGCATATCTGTACAAGCTTTTATAACTAGTCATTAAAAAAAATAAATCAAAATAGAAGTTTATCACATAAATTGAACAGTTTGGGGGGGGAGGGGAAATATTATTTAATTTAAAATAAAATTTTTATTTCACTCATGATTATACATAACTACCACAGTAAAACCTGTGCTGAAAACTTATTGTCTTGGTGTTTCCACCAGGAAAAAAAATAAAACGAAAAAATCAAAAAAGAAAAATAGATTAAGCATTAGAAAGATAATTTTTAAAAACTCATAAATGATATTACAAGCCTGTATTAAAATTCCTATTATCCCAAAATGCTTGTTTCACAGTCAATTAATTTTAAAATATATTATTTAGGAAAACATTAATAAAAACCAAATCTATTCGCTGAAAAAAATTGTAAATGACCACTGCAAATACAAAATACTTGATGTGCAACTGGAATTCTTTTGTCACATTTAGCCCAGCCTTTATGTCTATATCTGAAATTTGTCACAATTTATCCTAAAGCAAGTGACCTCTCCTACATTTACCGAAGGAATACAAGTCCTCTCCTGCTTACAATTGTTAATTGAGGCTGCCTGCTACAGTATCTCTATCCTCTCCAAATAAGCCAGGATACTTGTTTTACATATTTACTGCCAAGCACTTGAACAATCTTCTATTTAATAATACTGGGGGTTCCCCCGCCTTCTGGAAGATTTTTTTTTCCTATACTGCGAGTAGTTAAAGCTGCAATCCACAGCAATATAAACCATCTAAAATGCCTAGTATAAGAAGAGGTTTTTCTTCCTCCCTTCCTGGACTCAAAGCCCATATTCTGACTAGTACAGCCATTTTCATATTATTTTTACATAAATGCTAGACAAGCATGCCTGCATTGCTAACCTGGATCATGAAGACACTGAGTGCACAGAATGTATGTGTGCATATGTGCATGTGCACGTGCATAAACATTTTAGTGGGTGGTCCACCATTTCAGTTCTATTTTACTAGTAAAGTACTGTATGCGAACATGTGAATACTTCTCAGTAGATAAAAATAAATATNAATTGGGGGGGGGAAGAAAAAAAAAAAAGTACAACTAAGCTGGTGCGATGGCTCAGTACTCCAGATCACCAGTGCATTGACCCTCTGTATCTCTGAGTCATTAGCTGGAATCCCAGATCTGCCTTCAGGAGTAGGGATTTGAACTCGCACACCGATGCGGTGCGATCCGGGATCTTGAGCGTGCCAGACAGAGAGGTCATTCTCCTCGGTGCGGAGGAGGCCGGGGGCCCCCGGGGAGGGCAGGGCTGGATGAGCGGCTGTCGCCCGCGCAGGCACTGGACATGCTGCTGACTCAGGCAGGGACACTGACAGGCACTGCTGCTTCTCCCCATCACTCCTGGAAGGAGTGTTTTTAGGCCACTGGTGCTGACAGGTACATGCAAAATTCAGGGGGAAATTATCAGCAAATCCTTACTTGTCCCTGTGTGTGTGCACATGTGTATTTGTATATATACACATCTCTGTGTGCAGCTATACAAATGTTTACATATATTTATGGAGACATACTGAAACAGGCTAAACTGGCTTCTCTGCAGCCATACGTAATGCTCAGCACTGCCAAAATAACCTTAGACTGTTTCTTCTCCTTAATACAGCTACAGTTTTATATCTACGCACACTCAGAGGCTACATACATATATCCTATACATACATCAGTCACATTCATGTAGCACTGCATGCAAGTAGCTTTATCTTTAAAATCACATTTGTTAATTTACACAGAAATTTGATGTCTAAGAAAAACCACATTTTAACCAGCTTCTAATACCAACATATTATTCCCACAAACAATTCCTAGTAAACTATTTATTACAACCGTAAGGTCTGAGAGGGTTTGTTGGTTGCGGATGCAGGTTGTGGGGTTGCCTCCCCCCCTACGTTTTTCCCCCTCCCCTCTGTGATTTATTGGATGGTGAGCAAACCCACTTAAACCATAGTTGTCCGTATGAATCACTAATTTTCATGTTTCTAATTAAAATGTAAACAGTGTAATGAAGACATCAAGTTTTTAGGCAAATGTCTCTTCCAGTGCCACTTGGGGTATGGTAATTACTGAAGCAGATCTATGGATGCTCCTGAATCCTCTACAAGTCCAGATTAAAAGCATTACTGCTAAACCTTGCTTTTTACACCAGGGAATTGTGTTCTCTAACCTATTCCCAGTTTGCTTACAGATGCATATCTGTACAAGCTTTTATAACTAGTCATTAAAAAAAATAAATCAAAATAGAAGTTTATCACATAAATTGAACAGTTTGGGGGGGGAGGGGAAATATTATTTAATTTAAAATAAAATTTTTATTTCACTCATGATTATACATAACTACCACAGTAAAACCTGTGCTGAAAACTTATTGTCTTGGTGTTTCCACCAGGAAAAAAAATAAAACGAAAAAATCAAAAAAGAAAAATAGATTAAGCATTAGAAAGATAATTTTTAAAAACTCATAAATGATATTACAAGCCTGTATTAAAATTCCTATTATCCCAAAATGCTTGTTTCACAGTCAATTAATTTTAAAATATATTATTTAGGAAAACATTAATAAAAACCAAATCTATTCGCTGAAAAAAATTGTAAATGACCACTGCAAATACAAAATACTTGATGTGCAACTGGAATTCTTTTGTCACATTTAGCCCAGCCTTTATGTCTATATCTGAAATTTGTCACAATTTATCCTAAAGCAAGTGACCTCTCCTACATTTACCGAAGGAATACAAGTCCTCTCCTGCTTACAATTGTTAATTGAGGCTGCCTGCTACAGTATCTCTATCCTCTCCAAATAAGCCAGGATACTTGTTTTACATATTTACTGCCAAGCACTTGAACAATCTTCTATTTAATAATACTGGGGGTTCCCCCGCCTTCTGGAAGATTTTTTTTTCCTATACTGCGAGTAGTTAAAGCTGCAATCCACAGCAATATAAACCATCTAAAATGCCTAGTATAAGAAGAGGTTTTTCTTCCTCCCTTCCTGGACTCAAAGCCCATATTCTGACTAGTACAGCCATTTTCATATTATTTTTACATAAATGCTAGACAAGCATGCCTGCATTGCTAACCTGGATCATGAAGACACTGAGTGCACAGAATGTATGTGTGCATATGTGCATGTGCACGTGCATAAACATTTTAGTGGGTGGTCCACCATTTCAGTTCTATTTTACTAGTAAAGTACTGTATGCGAACATGTGAATACTTCTCAGTAGATAAAAATAAATATAAGATTTCAGATGATATCAAATCATAAAGCATCTTTCCTCAAATCATAAATGTCTTAGCTGAATAAAACAAAACAAACCACTACTAAGGCAATTTCCTTCACAGGTATTGTTCCAGCTAAACCAGATTTCATTAGACAAATATAATTTTAAAGGCTTTATAATACAGTACTCTTGAAAATGATTGGGGGCTGCAAGTGAAAACACCACTCTTATTTATCTCTGTGTTAAAAGAAAAATGAAAAGAATAAAAAATACACACACTGACACATGCTAAACATTTTCGTCTTCTTTATTTTTTTTCTTATGGACTGAGACAATGGGGAAATCTAATGTCTTTGCAACCGTTCCAAGGCCACACTAATCAGGTGTAATTTTTAATGAACAGTGTCTGTTTGGTGCTCATTCAAGGTATTTCATTAGGAGGTTATTTATTTAAAATAAATGTTTCACCCATATCAAGCTGTAACCTTTCTTGAAATGTAAATGAATGGTTTAAATGAGAAGATTAATAAAGAAGGGATGTTCCAATTCCAAGCATGGCATGCTATGTATTTTTAAATTTGTCTATGCCAGATGCTGTCAGTCAGAACAAAAAACTGTCCAAGCAGACAATCTGTGCGTCTGAATGTTGATCATGTTGGAAAGTAAAGGGGGAGGGGGGAGAGAGTGTGTCAAGGATTCATGGTCCTTCATCTTTGCAGTAGAGCAAACACGTCTCTCAGTATAACGACAGACAGCTGCTTCCACTTTCTAATGTGCCCTAACTTAGATCACTGAAAGAATTGTCAGCACTCAGAGAAACACACAAAGATAACACAGCCAGCTGCCATGAAGGGGGAAACAGCACAGCTCAGAAGAAATGGGATTTGTTCCATTTGCATGATGCTGGCTCCCTTGGGCCCCTTTCTTTCAAATCCAAAGCACAAAAGACAACACTTAACATATTTGCTTAAAGATGACAACCTCATGTTGATTTCATTTGGATGTAACAGTGTCAGGATTACAGATATAAGAATATATTATATCTGTAACAGAGACTGACAAATGTATCCATCAGTGAAACTGTCTGATTCATCTGCTTATACAGCCATTTTACCATCCCAAGGGTGCCATCTAAGTAGTAACTTTAGAAGACTGAAGGTCTAATTTTATTACACTACATTTCAACCTACTAAACAATATTATTTCTAAAATAGATCATTTTTATTGGAAGTCTCCCTGATGAAAAATCCAGTAGACACCGGAGAATTTATGAACTGTATGGGTCCTTTGAACTCAATATACTGCCCATTTTAAGCAACTTTCTTCATACATGATCAAAACCTAAGCTCAAATAACTGAAATTGAGTTAAAACCATAGATGATAATGGTACCTATTTTAATATTACATCATAGCCTTTTGCTATTTGAATATCTGCTGTTTGGCAGTCCATCACTGTTTAAAGTGCTTCTTGTTACTGTTTTGCATCAATAAAAGAGTTTCTTCAGTAGAAACTCTATGAATAATTATTGTTCTTCAATACACTTTGACCAGCTAGACAATCTAATTTTTGGCTGAGGTTTTCACTGGGCACTCCAAAAGTCACATGAAAGTGATTGAAAGCCAAACACACTGCTCATCACATTGCACTGCAGCTGCAGAAACAGAAAACCAAACTAAAGGGCACATTTCGTAAGATCACCTGTCTGCACAGTTTTATGGACCAGTCTCTTTTTTCATCAGATGAAACAATTAGGAGGTGGTTGGGCTCTCTCTAGTTTCAAATGCATTACACTGAACTGTCTGATGGTGAAAGCATCCCCACCACCAGCCCAGCACCAAGTCACTCTGCATAATGCTCCCTATGTGAACTGCTTTGTCTAGAGGAACTCAGAACTGCTTGTTGCTATCTGCTGCCACCAAGAACTGCACCCTAATTCACTAGATTGAAGTTGTTTTGTAAAATGAAGTTAACTGCTGTACGTGGAATTTCAGCACAGCAAATGGTTACCAATCATTATTTTCAATTTGTTTAGTTTCGAGCAATGGGGCTGGTTGGGAAGAACAGTGAGGAGGACAGGAGTGGGGAGAGGAGCGAGGTTAGACACACTGGCTTGCAGCCTGAGTAGTGCTAGATGGCACAGCATTATGATGAGGAAAAAAAAGTCTCTGCTTCACATTGCAGTAAAGCTGAGGGGGAAAAAAAAAAGTATAAAATAAGATTTTTATATATAGATAAAATAACAAAAAATATTACATTTAAAAGGGGGCATTCACTGATCAATCACTCTGTGTTCAAGAGTTACCTTACATATTAAACATTGGAAATGGACTTTAAAGTTTCCAAAGGTAAATTGTCTCTATTCACATTTTGCTATCATTCAAGCTTAAATCACTCTCTACCATAAGTGTCTCAGTTGTTGGACTGGAAATAGAAAAGGAACCATTTATGGACAAGTGCACATGAACAGAAATTAAGCTGTAAATATCTGGGCTGGGCCATTACTGTAGTCCAGAAACATCTGGGGCTGAAGCCCAGTCTGGGCCCCACTCCTGTGTTCAGGTAATTGCTTCGATGATTTATAACTTACTCTTTCTATTAAAAATGGTTTAAAGAGAAATTTGGAGCCTGAATTGCAAAATGAAGATGGCTCTGCGCTTTCATTTGTTCAGGAGGGAAAAAAAATCTTTTGCCAGTTTTCTGCCTGCTCCTACATTTAAGAGGTATAATGTTCCACCACAAAAACAAAATTTACACTTTTCTAAATTCAGTTCAAAGACACAACACATAACCTTCCAGCAACAACAATCGAAGACCATCCATTGGGCTTACATTTGAGTTGCTCAGTGTAAGCAGATGTCCATCAGTGGGCACTCCACTGGCACCCAGGAGGGACCACAGGCACCATGTCCTTCACAGGGACATTTCTGGCTCGAGAACTGACTTCCCCCCCCACTCACTTCAACATAGCCAGATTTTCTCTTGGCTTTTAGAACAAGCAGTAAAAGCCACCCATGTGACAGGGTGGAACAGAAAGCCCCTGGATATTGGGGTTTGGATGACAATGATAAGAGATATGCTTGGATTATACTCTACTAGCAGTTAGGAAAAAAAGATTACTCTCTCTGAGCAGAACAGTGGGGACAGTCTCTGATTGTAAACGACTTTGTCATCAAAAAAAATCAGTTATTTAATACTGACCAGATACCCTACCCATATTTCCAACCCTTTTCCATGACAGCTAGATCTTATTCTAAGACTATTCCTACTGCTGCAGAGCTTAGGTTTGTAAAGGGGTTAACTAGGACACCCTCCAGCTGTTACATATCCCTTTTTATTGAGATTTCTGTATGTTGGGCAGCTCACTGCACAGCTTCAACATGCAACACAGAATAGAACAAGTTTGCAGCCTGGGCATATGCCCAGGTTGCACTGACACACTATAGTGACTGTCTCAGCCCCTTGGGAAAAAGTGGATTAGATGAGCTGAAAAACAATGTCATTATTATTTCTCCAATACATTAACTATCTGTTTGCCACAGGTGATCATGACATAAGAAGCATGACCCAGCACTTTCATAGATTGTGCTCTGTCTTAGAATTTTTTTCTCCCCTGCATGTCCATAATCTGCAATTATCCTTAGACAAACAAAAACTCAGTATCTCAAGGCAATGAAAAACCTTTCTTATGGGGTTGCATCAACCCAGGAACATACCAAATAAATCTTCCAAACTGTTCTCAAGTTATTGTCAAACTCCCTCAACAAAACAATAAATGCGTAGTTAAAATACTGTATTCGTCCAATTAAAATGCAAAGTTTGCCCACAGTAATGGGCCTATCTGTTCAACTACATGGAGGAGATTTAATGCAGTTATCAGCAGGAGATATCTTTCCTTCCTAAAGCACACATGCTCCAACCACATTCCAACCCAAACTAGCAAACTAATATTCAAAAATGTTCAAGCAGAAAGTGAAACCAGCACATTTCTAGGAAATGTTGTATACTTGGTTAATGACACTGTGCAACAAGACTTTCATAAATACATTATTTCTCTCTAAACATACATTATTAGATCAAAACTTAGCTATGTATTGGGGCGTGTCTTGATTTATGGTACCAAATTCAATATTTTTTTGTTCTACATCAATAGATCTAAGGAAAAACTGAAGCAGGACTATCAGATTCATTTGACTGGAACATCTGTGTCATGAGGAAAGGCTGAGAGACCTGGAGCTGTTTAGCCTGAAGAAGACAAAGGGGATTTTATTAATGTTTACAAATATCTGAAGGGTAGGTGTCAAGTAGAAGGGCCACTCTCTTTTCAGTGGTGCCCTGTGATAGGACGAGAGGAAATGTTCACAGACTGGAACATAGGAAGTTCCACCTCAGCATGAGCAAAAACTTCTGTACTGCGAGGGTGATGGAGCCCTGCAGCAGGCTGCCCAGAGAGGTTGCGGAGTCTCCTTCTCTAGAGACTTTCAAAAACTGCCTTGACACATTCCTCTGTGACCTGTCCTAGGTCTCTGGCAGGGGGCTTGGACTAGAGAATCTCCAAAGGTCCCTTCCAATCTGAACCATGCTCTAATTTCTAATGGTGATACACTGGAGTAGAGAATCAAACATTTCAAAAGAACTGAACTGCAGAACAAGTATGACTTTACATAAATACCAATGTTAGCAACAATGATCCATAGGAGTACAAAAAACTAATATGGCATTTCACGAGAGAAAAGGGTTGAGCAATTTAACCTAAGAGACTAGACTAGGGTTAACTGGGTATAATCCCACCTGAATTATTTATTATCTAGATTTTACTACATAATAAATTTTACTACCTAATTTTGCAAGTCTCAAAGAGAGGCACGGGCCTCTGTGGTCTTTACTACAGTAATGAACTATATATACCTAAAGAAAGATTTTTACCAGGTGAAGAAATAACTGTGAGTCAAAAGATTATACCATGGTGGATTTTAGTCTTTACTTTCATAAAGACCACCACTAGAAGGAATTAAAAAAAGGCAAATAGTATCACAAATACAAAAGCCTTCCCTCAGAAGAAGGGAAGTCTTCCTCAAAAAAAGGAATGGAAAGCAAGCCACTTACTCTAGTGAAACTCCAGGAATAACAAGGAGCATGCAGTGATTTTATTATGCAACAAATGGGGCTCTCTCCATAGGTGCCAGCACTAAAGCTTTCTGCAGATGGTTGTGCAGGTGAGGGTCTGGGAGAGGAGGTTATTGGCATGCCCTCTAGAGGATGTCTGGCCAAGGAACGTTTCAGCAGCTANTACTTGAGCATGGCGCTGCACCCTACAAATAGCAACAATAAATTTTCTTACCATACACCTGTGAACTCATAAAGTGGGGATGTTTTTAAAGGCAAAAACATTTCAGGGTAAAACCAGGGTCAAATTTTGCATTGGCAGTAGGTAAAGAGCTCTAATATACCTAGTCAATCACATACTAGTTGAAATACAGCCCACAGAACACTTAATAGCTCAGCCCAACAAGCATATCACCAAGTAGAATTTGGTGCACAAATGCAAATGGATAGATTTTTTCTTAAACTGTACATCATTTTTATCCTTATTATCTTACTACTGACAGCAAGTAAGTCTTATTACAGCTAATTAGGAAACAAACTTGCTTGCCTGAAATCCAGCATTGAACTACCTATGACACTTCAGAAACGATACACTAGTAAATTATATTACAACATAAAAGAAATCCCTTCTGAAAGGAGTTATTCTATAAGAAACATGGATATACAAGGTTTCACTTCTGTCAGTGCCTTTTTACCACACAATGAACATAGTATTAGCTATATAGTTACAGTCTTTTACTTAAACTATTCACAAAATAGCCCAAGTTGATGATTGGTATATACAGTAAAAGGAAACACCACATGGAAAACAGTTATTTTAACCTCTAAAAGGATAGATAAATGATAAATTAACATCATTAATGGAACCCTCATTACTGCAACTACACAATACTATCATGCCTATTCATGCTTAATTTTCTTGTAGAAATTACATTATACAACACAGCATATAATCAGTTCTGATCAGGGGTAGGAGAGAGAACCAGTCGTTAACTNTGCTTCAAGCTATGGTGATGCCTGTGTTTACTATCAGCTGTTAGGATTACAACCAAACCCAGTTCAGCACCAGAAAAGTCTCCAGCTGAGCATCTGACAATACCAGTACTGTGTCCATGAGAAGATACCCAGAGACTCTGGCACCTCAGAGTGAGCACAAGTTTCTCCTTAGTTTATGGTTAGTATTTTCTATAAGATCAGACTTAGACAAGAAATAACTTATATCAGAGTCTCTTATCTTTACAATGAAAGCCCGCAGGTCAGTTGGTAGAGGACACAACAGATATTAAAATGATTATAGTCAGAATTACACGCGTGCTAGAGATGTAAGTAAGACCATGCAGAATGACACTTTTCTGTGTTTTAGAAGCACAGAATTTACTATATTTCTACATTTGCTATATTTCAAATGCAAGAGAGTTTCACAAAGGCAGGATAAGACTAAGATGGAAACAGGGTGGGAGGGTTGGGTGACGTGGGTAGGCAGAGAGAAGGGGGCACAGGAAAGCTTTGAAAAGCCGGGACAGAGAGCTTTTATTTCTCTGCAAAGGGTTTATATCAGCAAGGCTTAAAAAATGGTATTGCAAATTGAGGCCCAGGGGAATTTGGACCATACACAAGCAAGCTTTTGTTTGCCAAACCCCAAAAGTATGTGGGAGATCAGGGAGCTTGTTTGTATTTAAATGGTATATATATTTTTCAATCCATAAGTTAAAGTATTTTGCTCTGTTCATTGCATGGCCTTGCTGATCTAGTACCTGTTAAAAAAATATATTTTTCCTAGCCAATATAGTGACAAATCTTTAAAGTAACAATTATTATCTGTTACTATATTTAGCACTTTCATTTACTTCCCTTCAGAACTTCTGAGCAAGGAAGATAGCAACAACATAATGTAATAAACCTTATAGAGGGAGATAAAAAAAGGACAGGGTGTGGGGGGAAAAAGCCAGAGAGAAAGAGGGGCACAGCTGGAAGACATTTGAAGGGATGCAAGCTTTCCTCTGTAAATACAGAAGCTAATTAGTAGTTGTGATTTTAAAACATATTCCATTATCAGAAAACAAAATAGAAATCAGTACTAAAAAATATAAATTTTCTTCTCAAGTCTTTAAAACAGGTGGACAAAAATGTAGACACATACAAACATATGCCTCTGCTCCTCTCTTCCCACACACAAGCACAGACACAAAATTGGGTTAGTCCTCTGTAAATAGCCTTAGCTCCTGTAAATATCTCTCTCAAGATTTTAGGTGTACTTGTTCACACTGAAAGATTTCTACACAAAACCAGTTTAATCTAAGCCCTTCTGATTATTATTAGAAACTCTTTGAGGACATCTATCTTTATAGTAACTATGTACCATTAAGGAGAACAATGCTCATAATTGTTTAAGAAAGCCAAGGGGAGGGGTGTGGGGGAGAAGGTAGGGAGAAGATCAGAAGGAGGGAGAAGGTAACTAAGGGCGATTTTGCAATTAGAACAGCATCATCTACTCTGCTTTTTGGAACATTTACGCAGTAACAAACTGTGCTTAAAGTTTCCTTCATCCAAAAATCACACATGAGTCATTCATTACACCTTTACACACGTATTTTCATCCTGATTAATTTAAAATGTGTTCTTACAACCAAAAAGAAAAAATAAATTAATGCCTCAAGAGATTATATGATTTAAGAAGTACAAATGAAACCAATGCCTTCCCTTTTCTGAGGAAATTCCTCATAACATCCATCACCTTGCTTCTAAGATCTGTTGCACAGCTGCATACGCAAAGTATGGGTAATTGCAATAAATTGCAACAACTCAGCACCTCTGATAACTGAGCACCCAAAAGTGAAAACCTGAATTACACTTGCTGAGATGCAATACTATTCATGATGTTATCTCAGCCACTCAGAGCCTTCACGTCCAACTGCAGCTGTTGTAACAACTCCGAAACAGAAAGGAGCAGTAACTTTAGCCTAAACTGACTTGCCTGTTATGAATGAAAGCAACGACTTCTATCTCCAAACATCTGACATTTGCGGGGGGGGGGGGGGGCCGAAGACAATGTTTGCTAATTGCTCAATAACAAAACATTTTTCCTTAGTTAGTAGTGACAATTACCACTCCAAATGAATGCTACTGTCAGGCTGTCTATTCTCTACCATATGGGTAATCTGTATGGTGATGGAAGAAATATCACATTACAACTCTGTGAACATTTTTAACTACTGAAAACTTTAAAAATATCATTCATTAAGGTGCTGGTAATTCACAGTCCCTGTAAGCACATGGTAAGATATATTTTACCTACATCTAACTTTAAAATGTATTTATTTATTTTTTATGCCTGAAAGAAATGGTTCTTAAAGTTACTTATGTGTCTCAACAAAGATATTCTCTGCATATTAAGCTGTGCCTTTGAGATGACTGTTCCACTAACAAATGCGAGGGGCCAAATAACAAGAAGTGCTTCATACCCCTCATTACATAGGATTTACTACATTTCAGCTTCAGCTCTCTACCAACACAAACGTTAAGCTGAATAACAGATTAAATTTCTCAACAGGACTACCATGGCATCAA